>VZSE01007190.1:169066-182286 GCA_013398275.1 Promerops cafer | reverse complement strand
GCGTCCCTTTCCGCGCGCGCGTCCCCGGCAGGCAGCGCGGCTGCAGTGCCTGGTCCCAACACACAGAGCTGTTTCTATTGCCTCCCGTCCCCTCCCCTCTGACCCTCTCCCTTGGTCAAGCCTTGCAGCTGCCGGCTGAGATCAATGGATCACTTCATAGTCAAGAGGTTTCATACTTTACAGGTCTGAGGCAAGACATTCAATGTTGGTTTGTTTGGGGTTTTTTTAATCTGCTGCTCTAAAAATGCATAAATCTCCATAAAAATAACACTTTCCTTAGTGAACTGTTTGAGGGTAGTAATGATAATTTTATTCCAGCCAATTTATTTTATGTAATATTTACTAAGGAGTATAAACAACTGTTAGCTACCCCTTCTTTTTTTCTTTTCCTCCTCTGCTACTGGACAGAAAATTGCTAAATAAATATGGACCAAAGGATGTGACTAACAGTTTCCTATGCTTTCCTGGTTCGCTAGTCAATATAGCTATTCTTGCTAATCTAAAAATATGATTGTTTTTGTTTTAATGGACTCAACAGTAAAGGGTCTTAGTAGCTATAAATTCATGTTTCATAATGTTTTTGACACTGCTTGCAAAAAGTGGAAGTTTTGCTTGGAGGCAGCAGGTCTGTCCCTGGCTCATTCTTTAATGAAGTCTGCAGTGGGGCTGTTCATGCTTCCCAAACTTTAAAACACCTTGTATTAGAAGTCTCCCAGTGATTCAGCTGTTTGTTATTTTGTTATATTTTCTGTTCTTGCTGGACAAGGAGGCTGAGAAGATCAGGCTGATTTGTTTGAATATTCAGACTTCCTGTGGTGGCTATACAGCTGCATCATGGCTAAATGGAGTGAGGACAAGCAGTTGGCACAACAGAAAGGGTGATACCATTGCAGGACTTAAGAGTTGGCCCCAGAACAAAAACAGTTTTGGCAGTTACCTATTTCCAGTAAGAATGAACTTATCAGACTCTGCCCATGTGCTTTTCTTTGCTGTTCATGCCTACTGCTGTGAATAGGACTACTGCATTTTTTGGCCAATGTTCCAGAATAGCTACCTTTAGTACTCAGTATTCAAACATAAATGTAATCAGTAGCCTTTAAGCAGAGTGCTTTCAATTGTTCTATTTACATGTTTCTTGTGCCGTACTGAGGCAAAAAAGAGCTCATGAAAGACTGAAATAAACCATCAACAGGAATACTAATAAAATAGTAAGAACCAAACTCATCACACAGACACTAAAATTTGTCCTTGCAAATTGTTTGTATAATATCTTAGTAGATATATTTGTTTGTTTATTAGTAGCCAGAAAACTGACAAAAATGTTAAGCAACTATTTATTCACTGTAAAGCATGTAAATATGTACAGTACATTGCTTCCAGGCAAATCCCTAAATAGGAATGACATACTTTAGAAGCACCACTAATACCTTCTGCAGTTACAACCAGAGAGGAAATTTTCTTTAGAAATAACAGCCTGCACTTGTCAGAATGCGTATCTACTATCAACCAAACAAACCAAAACAAAATACACAGCAGTGTAAATTCTAAGAAAAATTTAATTTTCACATTGATGGGTGATTCCATTTCCCATTAATCTAAGTGGTTTGCCTAGGCCCCCAGGCCTCTAGTATATGCATCTTTCCATCTTCCCATAAAGAAACTGAGTTTACACTTAAGGACTGACCACATGAAAGATGAGCCAATTATTAGACATGAAACAACGTCTCCTGGCAGGGGAGGGAAGCAAAGCAGCACCACTCCTCTATTAGATGCCCAAGAGTGCTTTCTATTACGTTACAGCTGTATTTGATGGGCATTATTCACTTTAAGTGACTGCAAGTGCAAACATGACTCAGATGAAGCAAGAAGTACTGATATCAATAAAGGAAGATCACGTATGCTGCACAGGCAAAACCAGCAGTAGGGCACCATATTTCCCAGGATTATCTCTATGTTAGCATGCACTTGCCTTTCTGGAGCAGACACCAAAACACACTGAGCACCCGCGACATCCTTCTTGTACACAGTAGGGACAGCTTTCAGAAATCGCTTTTCTCGTGTGCTTTCCTGTCTGCAAGATGCAGAAACTCCACTAGCTGCTGTTATATGAGAAAGAGACGGGCTCATGTTCCAAACAATTGTGCACTTTCTGATAAAAGTAAGGGTTCATGGTGTCATTGTCAGAGAACCTCTGGGACTGTCTCAGCAAAACTGGAGTTGAAAAGGGATGAACACAGATGGGAGGAGTGCCTGGCTCCAAACTGAGGGACAACTTCAGCTGAATTCCTTTGTGGAATGGGACGGGGAAGTTTAAGAGCATGCCCAGTGTCTCATGGAACAGCATGTGCTGCTTTCATCAAGCATTTATTTGAGCACTATAAAATGTTTTGTACTTACTCGTAAGTGCTGTGGGTCCTCAAAACATGACTGTCTTCCAGACCACAGTTCAGTAATGACAAGTTTATCATTACCCATTTGCAACTGTTTATATCGTTATCCAGGCAACTGAGCAAGTAACATCCACAGCTGTGTTTCAGAACAGCATGTTTCTTTTCAGCTGAAACCAGAAAGGTCTAATAGAACCTTTTCTTTCCTCTTTCCAGAATTTTTTTTTTTTTCCCGTAGATGTTCTGCTGTTCAGAAAACTGGACAGATTCTTATTTTACTTTGTTTATGGAGATGCACAGGATGCTTTCCCTGATTTGTTTGTCTTTCCTTCCACGGAGAGTATTCAATGTAGTGTGTCTTTCTCTCTCTGTTTTTTTTTTTGTTTGTTTGTTTGTTTTTGTTTTTGTTTGTTTGTTTGTTTGTTTAGGAATAATAACTGTGAAAGTGAGTTTAAGAATGGACTGACATGAAACTCAATGTGTTTTTATTCTGGCTCATTTCCATAGCTAGCTTTGCTGCCACTCTAAATTGCTAATTACAGAAAATACAGAGCTATGGAAATATAGACCAGTGAGCTTCAGTTCCCAGAAAAACTGTTGCTCGAAAGTGAATCAACATGGTGTCTTGAGAGGGCTTATAAGTGTGAAAGTTTTGGAACAGAAGCAGAAAATTGAAAAAAAAAGTGAAAGTACTTTAAAAAAAAGTAACTTAAAAAGTTGCATTTTAAAGTCAGACTTTAAAAGAAATAAAATTAAATAAAATATGAGTATTTTTGAGCCGGCTCACACTAAACTCTGTTGCAGACTTCAAAGATGCTAGAGGCAACCTTTTCAAGCCTTTACTTATACTGCTGAGAAGAACTTCCAATAAAATACAAACATAACTACAGTAAAAACATGTACTTGAATTTAACGTTACAGATGAAAGAGGCTTTCTAAGCTAATAATAAATTGGCTATTCATTTACTAAAACCAGTTTGGAATTCTCACATATAAGGGAAAACGTTGTGCTCCCGGTTGTTTGATTAGCCTAATAAAAAATGAGTGTCTAAAACGTCTTCATACTCTTTTGCACAAGCTTTAGGAGAAGTTTTAGGATGGAGAAATGAGTGAAAGAAGGAAAGGAGGGAAAAAGGACCTGCTAAAGTCAGTTGAAAGATTTTGAAAAATCCTATTTCAAGATGTGCAAGGTCTCATCAATTTTACTGATAATAAACCTAGGCCATCTACAATGCCTCTTGCTTTACTTCCTTCAAGCTTACCTCAGTAGATGAGTATCATTTGCCAAAAAAAAGCTTGCTTAAGTTTGCTGATAAATATTCTTTTCATAAACAGGAAAAGCTTCAGAACCTGATTCATGTATTCATGGAATATTTTGAGTTGGAATGGACCGACAAGGATCATCAAAGTCCAACTCTTGAGTGAATTGCCCACACGTGGACTGAGCCCATGACCTTGACATTATCAGCACCTTGCTCTAACCAACTGAACTACATTTGATAAAGAACAAAACTTGGACATCATTTATATTATTCTCATGATGTGCCTTATAAAGTACAACTTGATTTAAATCACACAGTTGTCGTATTTCTCCAGGGAGTCAGGAGTATTTGCATGGTGTTTTGTATAACCCTTAGCGAAGCGGTCAGTGTGTAAAACACAGTGCCAAGGTAGTGGGCGGGATACAGCCTGACGGAATACAGCCATGCCGGATGTCTAACAGGTCTTGTTTGATTGCTGATTGCTTTCTGTACACACTGTGTGCACTGATCTGCACAGGCAAGACAGAAGAAAGTTGGTTTGCCCAGTTGCTGAGCCAGGGATGACTGTGGATCCCTGCGCTCCAGCAGCCCCTGGGGAGCACATGGAACGTGCAGGAAGGCAGACAGAGCCCAGGGGTCTCACAGCAGCAGTTGCTCTGTTGCTGTTAGAGAAGCAGCACCAGATGAGCCACAGCCACAGGGAGAGACCTGAGAGTCTGGAAGATGCTTTCCACAGCCCAGAAGCACTGAGGGGTAGCATGAGCATCTGCAAAGGTGCAATGGAGTGTAGTGGGTCCTCTTGGTACAGACGTTATGTTGCTGGCAGCATAGAAAAAACGGATGCTGTAGCCAGTGGCTGCATGCAGGACTGGACAGCGTGGTGCAGTTTTTTAGCAATGAATGGAAACGATTCTCTAATTACCACAGGATTTGGTTTTTTTGGTTTTTTGTTCAGGTGCTTTCTGCAATCTGGGGCAGATCCAGTCTACCTCTGCACCTTTAAGCAGGGATCTTCTCAGTGCCGTGGAGCTGTGCATTGCTTATTCTAGTGCTTCCCTGGAGGAATGAGTGCTCGCAGTTACCCATGCCCTCAACTGTGAGTACAATGCACAATTACCCTTTCTAATAAAGGTAATTAAAGCATTGATTAAAAACCTTCAGTTAGTCCATTTAACTTATTCATAGAATGCTGAAGACTCTTGTCACAAGGATGGAAAAGAATTAAATTATTGAAAGAATTCTTGTCTGTCTTTAAGTCTTATCCTGATATTGATTGGAATAACTCTATTTGCATACTGGAGTAATTTTTTTAAAAAATAGATTGTTATCAGTAAGTTATATGAAATTAAGTTACTGGTACCTTCTTCAGGCCACTAGGGGAAAAATGGTTCACTTAGTGATAAGCATTCTAACCAGCTATCATGACCTTGTATTTTCTAACCTTTCTTTTACAGGCTTATATCTTCAAAAATGGTTGCTTTTATCTGTGGGTTTCTTTTCCTTTTTTTTTTCTTCTTCTTGGTCAAAACCAGAATAAAAACTAAGATTAGTGGTGGAGTTAGTTAAAAAGAATTTGTAAAATAATGTTGAGATAAATGGAGATAAAAGATACCATGGAAAAAGAATTAAGTGAGAAGAAGAAAACTTTTGATTCTATTGGGATGGGAGTGGCAGCACACTGTCAAAGGTTATGTAGATTGAGGACTCTAGAGAGTCTAGTATGTGCCTTGTAATGAATAACAACTGGCCATGTCTACCTCTTGATTCCCTGTTAGGACTCAAAATGCTACTGAATATTGTGAAAATATTGTTTAGGAAATGTAAAGAAGAAAGAATTTTCATGAAAGACTTTATGACTTTAATATTTTCAGCTCTTCTAAAATTACCTCAATAAGGTGGAAAATTACTGCAATTTGATTCCCTATGTTACTGCATAGCAAAAATATTTTGTTTTAAACAACAGCTTGTGAAGAATAGCATCTTTTGTGTTCCTTAGGAATAGTAAACCACCCCACGTGGCAATCGTGGCAGGTGCAGGACACCTCAGCGAGCCATGCCCTGGAGACCTTGGGCAGGCTCAAAGTCCTCTGTGAGAAGAGAGGGGAAAGGGATAGCAGGAGGAGGAATCCTCAATCTCCAGAGCAGTTGGAGGTGGTCATCACTTTTACATTCCAGACAAACAGTGGTTGCAACTCTAGTGGTTGCTACAGACTGACAATGCCAACTTGAGCTGCATAGTGAAGAGAGGAGAGAAACATTAGTTTGAGCACAAATGAGTAGCTCTAAGCAGACTAGAATTCAATTAGATGGAAAAACTGAAGCCAGCTGTTCCCCAGGCTACCATCTGCCCTTCAAGAGACAGAGGGGTTTGCTTCATGCATTTTTCACCCTTCTAGTGACTTGCTTGCTAAAAGCATAAAACTTTTCAACTGAAAACATGAGGTTCCAGTGCTTGCCAGATGTTTGTAAGATTTATCTGTTCTATTTCTCAGCTGTTTTATTATCTTTACTGTGCAAACAAGAACTATTTGTGTAGTGTACCAGCAGTCAGTGATTCGTATCTTCAAGCTGTTTTCTTCTTCTAGGCAGATCCAGCCCTGTAGACAGGATTCAACTCAAATAAAAGTAAGTTCTCATGCTAATGGCAAATTGGGGTGACCCTCCATTCCTCTGAGTCTTCCCATCTGAGTCAGCTGTTCCAGTTCTCCTCAATGGCTCAGAGCAGCTGACACAGATGCACGGGAATAGAGCAGTGCTTCAAAACCATGGTCTGTTGACAGACGCTTGTTATTAATGCCTGGCTAAGTAAGAAAATTCACACATATTAATCCTTGCTTTGCTTTTATTTGAGATGGTAAAAATATTAAAAGAAAGCATAAACATGAGTCTGAGCAATATGATTGTATGCTGCCCTGTCCTTGCCACTGAAGACCAGGCACTGAAGGAGCATAGTACAAACTGTGCCAGTTCCAATTCTGCTCTGATAGGCCAGGAACCACCAGCTGTCTGGTGCAGAACACAGCTCCGTGCTGTGTGGTGGATATTGCACCTTTCGTACCTGCATCATTTACCTACTTTTTAAAACTCATAGGACAGGTCATGATGTAAATATTTCTGTGCATTCAGACTGAATGTCGAACCCTTGCAAACAGGACAGGAAGTTCCTTCTATGGAACATATACAGAAATAACTAGAATGCGGTTCCTTGTTTGTGTTATGGCCCTGTCTCTGCAAAAAGAACCAACATTTTATTTGTATTTAAGGAGATAGTTCTGACTACAGCGTAAAGCAGCAGTTGAAACAAGGAGGTAGTGTGAGTTGATTTCACCAGAACTAGGAAGAAGAGCCACCTCCTTGTAAGATCCTCAGAAAAAGAATTTTTTTTATTGCAAAAAATATTGCATACTCATTGATCAAGTTGACATAATATTGGTCTGAGTGCAGCATTTGCTCTTGTCTTTTTATGTGTATATCAAGGCTTTAAAGAGGGATAAAAATATTTGTTGTAATGTAACCAGGATTTCTAAAGGCACATCTAAACAGCTGCTACACAATGAAAAGGGACAGATAGAAATTATTTGTCTCACAAGGGTTCAGACAAGTCCTACTCAGTGTCCTGATCCAGGGTCTGTGATTTCCTTTTGCTGGGTAGGATCTCAGGTGTTTGAAGGGGAAGGAGTCTGCTTCTACCATTGCCGTGACTGACGTGGGACAGGATGTGGTGGAGGAGCACGATGGCTTCCAGAGAAGACATAGTCAAGCTTTTCCCAATATGCAGTAAATCCACCAACATATTCATATCTGAGTGGTAACAGAGTGCCCTATGAGATGTCTTTGGATGGAGATGTTACATGTAAGGGCTGTTATAACAGCAACCAACTTTGTCAGTCTGGGTGATTTAATTTTACCCTGAGTTATTTCCTGTCTCAGGGAGTCCCTGTGCTACAAATTGCTGAAAGCTGTGAAAGTACTTAGGAAAGGCATCTATTCCCATGCTTTCTAAATTCCTGATAAGACATAACTTAAGGCCCTGCCAGAGATACATGGGGATGAAGCTTTGAGACAAAAGGTTACAGAAGCTTTTATGTTGGTGGTGATAGGGATAGGTTTCTGTGTAGTAGTAAAATAGATTTGAAGCTATTAATTAATCAGCTAAGAAAAGTAGACCCTAAACCTAGGATCATCATGCACAACTATCAAAACCTTTCATTCCTGTAGTATGGAGAGAAAGAAGTAGTGTTGTACTGGAAATGCAAGCTGAAGATAAGGCAAGGTCTTAGGGAGAGCAAGTGTGGTCCCGCTGCGACCAACTGGCCAAACAAAAATAGTTTTTGACAACCTCAGCTCCCTGATAGGATTACTTAACCATCAAGAAAATGTCCAGATTCTCATTCCCAAGAGGACTATTATTAAATTAAATTAAATTAAATTGAATTAAATCAAAGAAATTAAATTAAAGGACTTGTGCTTCAGCATTGCATAATTCTGTTTTGCATCTGAGATTTCTTGTTCTGTGGTTAAGCTTTCTAATAGCTGATAGTTTGAAGGAAAGATTTAAAAATAATTTAGCTTGTTTCTAAAAAACTATAAAGTCCTTTTACCTTTATAGTAGGTCTTGTTTTCACTTAAGCTAAAAAAGATGGTAAGACACCATCTGCAGCAGCCTGTATTAGCTGAGAACCAGGAGTTAAATAACCTGAGTTATTTAACTCCAGCAAGGAATCAAAGGAGAGATCCATAGTTTGAGCACTTTGAGCCACTGCCTTTCCCTCTTCTGGGTTGCTTGATAAATTCCTAAACTATCTTGGCACTATTTAATATCTACTAGAGCTCTTAGCTGGCTTTCCTTTTACACATTCTGTCCAGCTTAGTGAATCCTCTCCAACTCATCGTGCAGATTCCTGCCACCTGGTTCAACACTTTTGCTCAGCGGCCCTTTGATGTGATGCCTGATTCCTTCTGTACACTACAAAGGGGTCCCAGTACCTGCAGGTGTCTGATACAGCAGAGCTCCCTTTGAGTGCCCAGAAATAACTGTGAACCAGTCATCACAGAGGCTTTGACATCCAACTCTATCCCTATGGGTTGTGAGTTGAAATGGCACCTTCTCCCATCTCCTCCCCCACACATCCCACTTTGTCCAAGCAGCCTGACAAAAAGTATTGCAGCAAATATTTAAGAGCCTTCTGCAGATGAGATACGTGCTGATCCAGGGTCCTGCTGCATCAGGTGCAGACACCAGCTTCCCGAGGTGTGCAGTAACCTACCATGTTGTATATAGCAGCAAATCTCACTTGGGGCACCCTGTTCTAACATTATTGTAAAGGCAGGGAGGGATTTTACAGTTTAAATGAGACCATCTTGAGGAAAATGAATACAAACATTGTGGCTCAAAGTACAGAATTGCAAAAGCACATGTCAAACTCTAAATAGTACAAACTGTATTGAATTACTATGGTACTACAAGAACAAACAATTTTTATTAAGTAACCTACCTTTATTTTGTATTTTTCATTTGCATATATGGATCATTTGCTTGTTTTTTTGCAGTTGATTTGCCTGCATTTACTGCACTGTTTTAAGCTGAGTTGTCTTCCTCTCCTTTTTTGTCCCCCCAAAAGAAGTCACTAAAGAGGTCATTTTTGGTTTTAAAAAATAGAGGAAAGCAGAGTTTACACATTATTTTGTTGGACTAGGTGAGAGAAAAGGGATTGCTTTTTATCTTTCATTGATAGATAAATCCAAAGTGTACACTTCAGTTGTATAAACTGCTTTTTCAAATTAATATTGAAATGCATTTTAGAGAGCTTGTATAACTTATCTACCATGAGAACATAAGAATTTCTAAATACATTAAAGAGTGAATGGCAATTAGGTTGTTGCCCTTAAAAAGCAATTATTTCAAATAACTAACGTTTTTCAAAAACATTTTATTTCCATGATCAATGTATTTCTTTGAGAGAAAGCAGAGAAAGTCTTCTTGTATAAAATTAGGCTTACAATGATTTATGCACATAATAAATACAAAACAATGGCTGAGAACTTACCAATTGCCCTGATCAATTTTGGTGCATTTCACAAAAGGAGATGCTATTTTTAAAAACATTTTTCTCTAATGCAGGTGAGACCATAAGTGTATAAGCTTAGAAACTGTTAGACAGTGTTTCTTTTGTCCATGGAAACAGGGAAAAAGATTAAAAGGGTTTTCATATTGAGTTTCGTGGTGCTTCAACATGCCGCCACTCACGTTTTGATGAGGCTCTTGAAGCGTTGTGAAGTTTTTCTTTCTGCTGCTTTTGATAGTATTACTCTCTTAAGAGATATGATGGTTGCCTTGCTTTTCCTGTAAAATAGATTCCATTTATTCAAACTGCCCCAAACACACATCTCAAACACTGCCTAAGTTTACCCTTGACATCCCAGGGTGGGCTACTCAGCATCCTGCTGTAAACAGTGCAGCTGCTGCTGCCGTGCAGCTGATGGTCTCATGCAGCTTTGCATAACTGTTGTGCAGGATGGTTCTGAATGCAGCAGTCTGATTTCTTGTGCTTGCAGGTGCAGAGAGCATCACTGGTGCTTTGGGAAGGCTGGATGTGTCCTGCTTGGTCTGGTACCTGATCCTTCTCCTGGTCATCCTATAGCAGACATACTTGCATGCAGCCCCTTCCAAAGAGCTATCTCTGGCCAAAGAACTGTTTTTCAGACAAGGGAGATCACTTTTCACTTTCACTCATCACCTGTTTCACAGCTTTTTCTCGTGTCCAAGCCCTGTCCACTTCAGCCTCCCCTGATGCTATGACATATGCCTCAAACATGTCCAACAAAGGGACCTGGAGTGTGTAAGGCCCCAAAACCAAAACATGGCTTGAAGAGCCTCTTAAAAGGGCTAATGGGATTTTTTATATGCTCTGAGTTTGACGCACAGGAAGAATACTGACAAGGTATTCTCAAGAAGTCAAATAACAAAAAACTTTACTGGCAGCTTCAGAAAAGCAGACAACTTTGGCAAAACGCTTAGAGCAGCATTCAATCAACATAGAACACTTCATGGAGCATTAATTTAGTCCATTCAACTTAGCAAATTCCAAGCCTATCCTATTTTAAGTTACTCATAACTCTGAGAACAGGTAATTAGAAGCAGAGAGAGAAAGAGAGAAAAGATGCAGAGAGGGACAAATACAGCTGCCACTCCTGGTCTGCAGCAGTGTCTCAGCTGATACAAAATTCAAGGAAAGGTAGGGTCAAGACGTACGCTCAACTCCTGTTCTGGCTTAAGTGCCCTTCGGCTTTTCCTGGGCCCTTTTCCCCACAGTACTTGTTGGAGTATGCAGTCCTGGGAACTACCAGGTGTGAGCAGCTGTTTTACATCACAGAATGTCCCGAGTTGGGAAGGACTCACGAGGATCATGGAATCCTGCTCCTGACTCCATAGAGGGCAACCTAGAAGTGAAACCCTATATCTGAAAGCGTTGCCCATGCTCAGCCTTCTCCTCCTCTTTTACCCTCTTCTGCCAACTCTTCCTTTTGTTTAAAGATTTGTTCTAATTACTCTAAATTCATCAGAATACTTTTAAAACTCATCACAAATATTTGGCAGGACAATATAAAAATCTAGTTCTTTCAAGCAGATTTTTTTCTCCATGAACAGATGCTTTTAGCAAAAAATGTAACAGAAAAACCAACACTGCAAAATGATAACCTGTCCTTAGCACAGAAGAGAAGTTGAAGAACTTGGTGTATTTTGCATGAGCTTGGTGCAGTTTGTAGGGAAAGTGGTGGCAAAATGCCTAAGACTTTATGGTTTATGTTAGACCATTTAGTATCTCCTAGCTAGGCTACAGGAAGGTAACATGATTGCAAAGCATTGAAGGAACTGAAATTTGTCTTGTCCTTCTCTGGATGCAGAGTTTTGTACTATTCACTTCAACATTAATTACCTCTAATTCCTAAAATGCAGCCTAGTCACACTGTGAAAGGAGCGAGGAAGGAAAAAGGAGCATGGCTGTCTCTGCTCCAAACAGCCGGAGAGCAGCAAGCAGCGATGGGCAAGAAAGGAGTGAGGGACAGCAGGGGAGAGCAGCTGGTACCAGACAGCAACCCTGGCTCTCCTGCTGTCCATGTCATGGGGGCTGTACAGGAATCTGTGCTTCGGAGTAGCATCACGAGTACACCGGTGCTTTCAGAAATTCCTGGGATTTTAGCTACCCTGACTATGATAATCAGTTAAAGGCAGTAGAGGTATTTTGGGGAAGAGATGAGGTTCTTGCAAGAGAACATTTTAAAGAGAAAAAGCAATGAGCTATGGTGCTGCAAGTTTAGGACAAGGAAAAGTCTCCTTTCTCCTGGAGCTTTGTTGACCCCAAACAGACCAGCTTCAGCTTTATTGGAAATGACAGTGCAGTGATTTCTCCTAGTACCAAAAGATAACAGGGATCCAGATACTTTGCTATGTTTCAGATTTTTGAAGGGGGAGGGTCAAAGTCTGACAGTCTAACTTCTATGTAAAGAGGGATTATAATAAATAATGGAACCACCTGACTCAAGGATGAGCAGAATATAAAGCCGTGGAGGCAGCAAAGCTTTCTTTAGAGAGAAACTATGTCTCACAATTCTGTTACAGTCTGGGGAAAGAGCCAACACCTAAGAAAAAAGCAGCTTCATTTGATGTTCTTCAAAATCCCGAAAGTCCAAACAGGAGGAACTTCGTAAGAAACAAAAGGACCTTGGGAGGCTGGTGGTAGACCGATGGGAAACAAAAGCCCAAGAAAGGGAAAAAACCTGAACTGTCATTGGTAAATGTGTAATTTTACTTACTTTACAATCTGTAACTTGCATTTGGATCCTTGTGGGAATTCCAATATTTTTATGAAAGAACTTCACAAATCCACATGAAATTAAGTAAGTGCTGGAACAATAATCAGTGTCTGTTAAAAAAAGGGTCTAGTTTGCAGAAAATGTAAATTCTCATGAAGTAAAACCTTGGTAACTCACAGAAGAAATCCTAATATTTGATTGCCTTCTGTGTCTGATTCCTATCAGTCATAAAGTAGATTAAGTCAGGGGCTACCAGCCATTTACAGGTATTTCTACTGCTTGTGGTGGCAACAGCAAATCTCCAGGAATTTGGAGCTAGTGCTAGAGCTAGTGCTTCATCTCTTGCCAGATGTCCTACATGTTGCTTTGGTGGCTTGCCATTGACTTGCCATCTACTTAGAATACCTTAATCCCTAAATACATAATTTGCTTTTCAGTACGCCTTTCAAAGTCTCTGTTCAACTCAATTTATTTCAATGGAAACCTGAAGAAAAAACCTACTTCTCCGTTCATGTAATTCTGTATCTCTCTCAAGATTTTGTAGCAGTCAGCAGTAATAAATAATGAAACTCTGGCACAGAAATGTGCAGGCTTGTCCACAGATGTTACTTCAAAGCCAAACTACATTTAATTAGGTTTCTTTCTGTCAGTCTTCACATAATCTTAGACAGCCTTTTCAGTCTTAATAAAGCATGCTATACATTTTTTCCTTTATCATATTTAATGGAAAAAAAAAAAAATGCTGCATGCACTAATG
>VZSE01007190.1:130289-166307 GCA_013398275.1 Promerops cafer | reverse complement strand
TCAAAGCCTGTATCTATACCAGTGCCCTCTGCATCTCAAAGTGTTTACGTCACTTCTCCTACACTAAAAAATTCCTCTCCCCCCACTCCTGTGTTATCATNTTGTCCAGGTCACAAATTGTTGCAAGCAAAGTTATGCCTCAGAGAAAAGCCCTTGCTAAGTGAAGAGCCTTTGAGAGATATAACTCTCTTCACTAATAGGTCAGAAAAACACATAAATCAGTAATTGTATAATTAAATCAAACAACCAAAAATTAGAAATCAGACATTCAAACAGTAGAGGGTTCTCCTCAAATTGTGGAATTAGCTGCTGTTGTTAAGGCTTTTCAGCTTTTTTCAGAGCCTTTCAATCTAATTACAGATTCTGCCTATGTTGCTAGTGTAGTTAAAAGAATAGAACAATCAGTTTTAAAAGATGTTAACAATGATACCCTATATCATTAGCTTTCATGTCTATAAAATTTTGCAACACAAAACTAATTTGTATTTTGTTTCTCATATTAGGGCTCATTCCTCGCTTCCAAGATTTATAGCAAAAAGAAATGCGAGAGCAAATAAACTGACAATAGTTGTTTCAAACACTTTGCCAAACATTTTTAAACAAGCAAAATTAAGCCATGCCTTTTTTCACCAAAATGCACAGGCACTTATACAGATGTTTCATAAGTCAAGCTAAAGCAATCATTAGTACTTGACCCGATTATCAACTTGTCCAACCTCCTGTCTCTACAAGAGCTGTCAAGCCACAGAGTTTGCAAAGCCTTCGGTTATAGCAGACAAACATTACTAAGTACCCTTCCTTTAGAAAGTTTTAAAATATCCATGTGTCAGTAGACACCTTTTCAGCTGCAGTGTTTGCCTCTGTCCACACAGAAGAAACAGCCAATTATGCCTGTCGACATTTTTTACAAGCTTTTACTTCATTAAGCATTCCCCAAAAAATAAAACCAGACAATAGTCCTGCATATACAAAAATATCACAAAAATTAGCCACATTTTTAATAGAATGAAGTGTTTGCACATCTTTAGTATTCCCTATTCCCCCACAAGTCAAGCAATTATTAAAAAGACACATCACACCTTAAAGTGCATTTTAGATCAACAAAAGGAGGAATTGGAGGCAACACCACAGATGAGGTTGACCAAAGCTCTGTGTGTTTTTAATTTTTTTAATAGTTCCTTTGCAGAACCCGATCCACCAATTTTTTAGGCATTTTTCAAATAGCACACAGGCCAAATTGAAAGAAAATCCTCCAGTTTTAATTAGAAATCCTAAAACAGGACAAGATGAAGGTCCTTTCCAATTAATCACCTGGGGCAAGGGATATGCTCGTATTTCTACAGGTGCCGGACCCAAGTGGATCCCCGCGAAAAGCGTCAGACCGTTCCACACACGAGGATGTGTTGAGGATCCCAAGACAGGAGAGACAGGCACACAGACATGAGCCAAACAACTGCAGATCACGCCTGAAGTTCCTTGGTCACCTGTGGAACCTGCAAACCTTAATTTAATGTCAATGATAAATGTGTGAATGGTTTGTTTCGTAGAGCTCTTTTGGCAAAAACTTAATATAAAGGTCTACCCCATTCATTAGATTTGTAAAATTGAAATTAGAAATTTTCCCCAAAATAGAATCTGAGAGTTGAGATATATGGGAAACTCTTTTGCCAAAAGATAGCTCACAAAAAGTATAGGGCGAGATCAATTCGCTTGGTGCTTTCTAGTCTTGCTTGCTTCTTGCAATGCGGATTTACCTGTGCAACAACCAAAGACAAATGTTTGAGCTGCCTTAGCCAAGGCTGCAGGCTTGGACACCATTTGCCTGTTCTACTCGAACCCAGAAGAGCCTTTTTCAACTTACCTAGTCAGTGTGCCAGTGAAAGATTGGCTGATACTTATGTATTACGATCCTTTGACCAAAAAACAACTTAAGAGCAAGTCAGGTGAAGTTGCCGGTGGAAGCAATCCCGTGAAGGATTGGGGTCTTTGGACCAGACAACTCCCCAAAGCACTCTCTGAACCCCAAGAATTAGAAATCCTTAGTTCCCTGACAATGGATTTTTGCATTATGTTTTCAGGTAGCAATTGGTGAAAAAATTATCTCCCAAAGTACAATGTTACTCCCACTTACCATGCATATAGAAATTAAAGTTTTTGGTGTGATTACTCAGACAATGTGGATGAAAGTTCTGGGGTTGACCAGTATCCACAATTACCAAAAGGATATTGGTTCATTTGTGGAGATAAGGCTTGGCAAGGCATTCCATCACGCCTTGAAGGTGGGGTGTGTGGTATTAGAGTGCACACTGTGATAGCACCTAGTGCTAAAGCAGTCACAGAAAAGAAACACAGGGAAAAAAGATCTATTCATCGATACCCAGAAGATTGCAAGAGTGATTTCAGGCCCTGGAAACAGGCACAAAGGATTTCAGCAAGTGTGTTTTTACCTGGACTTGCTTCAGATAAAGCACTGAGACAAATAGATCGAATTGGATGTTGGCTGAGTAAACAAACCAATGCCACATCCAGTGCAATCAGTGACATACTGACTGATGTCAGTAGTGTCAGACAAGCTATGATTCAAAATAGGGCTGCAATTGACTTTCTTTTACTAGCACATGGACATGGCTGTGAGGAGCTCGAGGGAATGTGTTGCATGCATTTGTCTAACCATTCCGAATCCATCCACAAAAGCATACAGAAGTTTAAAGACCTAACATCTGAAATTAGAGATGGAGGAACATGCTTGGGCAATTTGTTCAAGGGATGGAGTCTCGCTCCTTAGCTAAAGGAACTTTACGGGATAGGTGTGCCGCCGCCGCCGCTTTCCTGCGCCGGGCCCTGGCAGGGCCGGTCTGCGCGGCTTTTTNTGGCAGGGCCGGTCGGCGCGGCTTTTTCCCTGCGCTCGGCTCCGGGGCGTGCCGGGCAGCTGCACGGTGCGCGGTACAAGCGGCGAGAGCGGGACAGAAGGAGGCACAGACTCTCGGTGTAACACAACAGGGTTTATTACCCCCGTGGGTCAGGGACCAGAAAAAGCCCCGATATCAGAGGGTCCAAGGGTTTTAAGGTCGAGGGGTAGGCGTGGCTGGGGGTCAGGGGTCCAGTAGTTTCAGGGCAAGGAGGAGGATCGGGGGGGGAATTACAGGTGCTCACCCAACAGGAGCGAGGGGTAAAAATACATTAACTGGGAAGCTATGGGGGTGCAAACAAGAGAGAACCCTCAAGAGCAAGGGGGGAAAAAGGCAGAGAGCCACTGTATTCAGGGGGTGGAGGAGGCTATGTGGTGATCTCCGCCCACGGCACCCACTCTGGGTTGCCATGGGATACAACGTAGGTGAATTCGTGTTGATTGCTGTAGTAGTGGTATTGATATTAATACCTTGTATACATCAGTGTGCGTGATGGATGATGGACAGACATTAAAAATGTCTTTCTTGTCCAAGAGAGAAATGTAGAAAGTAAAATCACAGAAAGTTCACAAAATCTTACAGAGGAGATGGATGCAGAGTCATACACTGATAAAGCCTTTGAATTAAGACCTTGGAAAGGACGAAACTTGTTAGAACCTGACTTATATAATAGACCTGATCTTACACAGCATTAAGAGTGCTTTGATTTAAAATAACAAAGCTTAATGCAAGCAAAAGAAGTGCCTTTGTGTAGAAAATTTGTAACACTATTTTGCTAGGAGAAAAAATATATGCAGTAGTAACGCTATGTAATGCAGGGCAGTAAATAAGAGACAAGTCAAAGATGGTTTCTTTGTGGCTGTAACGAGAGGGGGAATTGTGGGAAATGTAAAAAGCAAAAGATCCTAAGAAGACATAGAAAGCTGAAAATTCTAAAACTTTGCTGTGTGAATTAGGAAGCAAATAGATACAATGATGGTTGCCACAGGGGCAAAAACAGTAACTGGGTTTTTTATGTTTAGCAGAGTCAGGATGTGAAAGAGTAGAAAAATATGCTTAGCAAGATAGGAGAAAGTTCTAAGCTTAATAATAGATTATTGTGTATTGTTCCTTAGAGCATACAAGCAAGTATTGTTGAAGGCAAGCATACGTGTGCTTTTAATGATTCGCTGGAGCAAAATGTCTGTTAAGCTTTTGCAGTATGCTGTTAGCTAAGAAAACTTATTGAAACACCCTGTAATGGAGCTAAGCTTTGTTCTGCTGTAGTTTGCATGAACTTTGTCATCTTTCCTGCGTCTCTCACCTCGAGTTGTATGAGACAAGATGACAAAATAAAAAGTTCTTCGTCTGCATTTTCGAGCAGTTCCCATCCTGTTTGTTTTAACAGCTCAGGCCGACACTTACCAAATGAGATCAGAATTGTAGCTAGTCACATGGCAGCGCTGCAGACTGTGACATAGAGCTATCTTTCTTAGATTAGTACAGTTGATGAATCTGAAATGTTCTCTATTCTCATCATTCTGGCTATAAATATGTGTTTTCCTAATTTCTGATAACAGAATGTTTCCATTTCTTGCCAGTTTGACCATTTGTATTTCATGGAAAACTATGTCAAATGACTTGCTAAGATCAAAACTAACGAAGTCCACTGCTCAGCACAGAGCCAGTGACCTCAGCACAGAGAGCAGTCAAACTGCTCAGGCATGATTTGCCTTGGATAACTCATAGATCCTTGTCATTTGCAAAGTAAGTGCCTCTATTTTGGACTGGTTTTCATGCTATAGACCTTGTTAGAATTAAAACCAGATCTGGAACATCAAAAAGAGAAGTCCAGAGATTGGAGATAAGTAGGAGATAGCTTACTAAGGGAAAAAAATAAGGAAGTAAAATATTATGTAATTAGATTTCTTATATCTTAATTTAATATACAGTGATAACTCCTGTCATTTGTTCATTTAGAAATGAATAATATGGTTGTAGCCAAAAGAGAAGCACTGTAAGCTTCACAGGACCATGTGAAAGGAAGAGATTAGAGAATTCTAGGGAGGAAAAAAACAAAAAAGGGCTGGAGAGATCCCCAGAAAGCAATGAGTCCACCATGGTCTTGGTCTGCTGAGTATAAACCCTTACCCAGGAAAGATCTAGAGAGCATATGGTTTAACTGCATTTGTATAATAAATAATGATAATTAGTATCTATAATGTATTGAATCCATTAAAAATATCATTGCATTATTATAATCTTAATTATATTGTATCATATATTACAGACATTATTTCCATGTACATTATGTATAATCTATATGTATCATGTGTAATAACAATCTGTATAATAAAACAAATTCCTAGTAATGTGAAATGCTCATACTGTGACTGTTGGTACAGAAGTCAATCTGAATTACATATATCATGCGTGGCCTTGCTAAATTCTCTTTAAAGCTTCTGCTGGCAGCAGATAGTGCTGGTAGTGTTCATTTTACTCTTACAAATGGAGAAATTTGCATAACAATTTCAGTGTAACAAGCAGAGTATAAATATCTCACTGAGAAATTGTTAGATAACAACTCAACAGTGATTAATTGAAGACCCGTGTTACTTGTTCTGTTGAGTAATCCAGGGTGACAAAAATGCTTCCCACTGGGTAATATTATACTCAGAGTGTCATTAAATATTAGTGCTATTTTCAAATATTAGTGCAGTTATTAAATATTAGAGCTAGTTCTCCTGTATTCCTTGGAAAAGTAATAGAATTTAAAGTAATAGAAAATGAGGAAGTTTTAACAGGATTAGGGAGTGTACTGAGACTACCTTATCAGCTTTATTTCCATAGCATACACAAACACTGATTTTGTTTTTATATCCTCATTTAACAAAATGGGATGAAGAACAAAACTAAGATTCCTTGATTTGTCCTGACCAGACTCCACTTCAATGACATTCCCGTCAAAGAATTCATTTTGCATGAGCTTTTGTTTTTTTCTCTGACTGGTGCTGTGAGAACAAGTTGTGACTATCTCAGAGGTACATTGTTTATGCTAGAATATTTTGTGTCAGATTAATTGCAATTATGCAGCTTTTCAGAAATTCAATGCAGAATTCAATACTGATGGGGTGGAGAGAATATTTGACTTATTTCCACACTGTGTCTCAATGAATACTGCAAATGTGAAAGCTTGAAATAGTGCATGTCACAGGGAGAGTGGGAGCTTCAGATGAAGTTTAATAAAGAAGCTTTGCTGTCTGAGAAGTTTGTCTGAGGGGCAGAAAGAACGCCTTTATGTATTTAACCTCCTTCACAGAAAAGAGTTTAAATGAAGGTAAATCATTCCTTAGCCTCAGATTTTGGCAACAGTTTAAATTTAAGGGAGCACTTTATCCTGTGAATTCTAATGATGGCAAATCAGATATATTTATATAAAAGTGAATTATTTATTAAGACAAATGAACCAACATAACATGCAAAAGATCTTAATCAAAATTACTATACAATGTAAAACTAAAAAGTCTACTAGATTATAGCATCACTTAGAACAGTGCACTGTATCAAGGTACCTATATTAAAGCTAGGAAAAGAAGTAATATTGATTAGGAGTCGAATGTAACTTCCTGCCAAAATGGCGATGATGTGCACAGATTCCTTCACTCAACCCCTTGAGAGTAACTGTGAAACAATTGTCCCTACTCACAGGAGAAACTCCATGGGTTTCCAGGAAAATGTATAGAAGATTTCTGCTTTGTGGAAGCTTGCTGTGGCTTTTATAGTTGTAAAGTAAATGGCTGTCACTCAGAATTCAGCTTATCTTCCAGATCTCACTTCAGATGTAAGATGTTTGCTGGTAGTTGAGAGATGCCAGACCAGTGTCAACCCTGGTGCCAAAATGGTGCCAAAATGACTCACTACAAGACAACTTGTCCTGCTTCAGTTATCTGACTGGTTAACAAAAAATAGATAAGTTTTTGTGGGGGGTAAGATGCCCTGCTAGAGTGCAATAGTCCTATATTTACCTACAAGCCAGTCAAAGTAGGTTTGCATTACTTCTAGTGGAATGATAAATATAGATGCTAAGTTCTGTACTCCTAGAAGGGATGACGCACGGCCACCTGTGTCTGCATCAATAACTCAGGGAGGGAAAGTGCAAAATGCTCAGAGACTGTCACTTTATCTCACAGAAACTTGTCTACCTTATTTCTGCATTTAATCCCGACCACAACTAAGCAGCAGAACCAACTTTGGAGAGAAGTGCTTGATTCTTCATTTTTTGATGTCTTTGAATTAGAAAATACTTATACTTAACTAAGGATATCTCCAGAAATGCAAACACAGGAGCAGCAAAGTTAGATTTAAAGACCCCACATAATGCTGAAGTCTAAGCAAGATATGCTGTAGTGGCTGCTTCAGAATTTGTACTTAGTTGCTTTCTCAAGCATTATGGTGGTGTTGTTCATGTCTGCATGAGTCTTTCACTTAAAATAACCATGCAGGAATGAATGTCTTTTATACAAAAAACCCATACCAGAATATTCTGTATTCTGTCCTTTAATCTTTGCCAACCAGGTAGATTGTCCCCATGTGATGAGGAAGCTGCAGTCCCTTGCAGCCACCTGAACAGGTTTTGCTGCCCTCCTGAAGCAGGGACGGCCCATGCCGATGTCACAAGCCATGCAGTCTCTGCAAGGCGTCTGCTGCTGTGCCTGTACAAAGACTGTGATGCCCAGTGCCAGTGCCGTCCTTCAGTTCCTATCTTCTTGGGCAGAGAGCCTTTGGGAGAAATGTTTGGGTTGGCAGCCAGGTCCTTGCTGTGTGATTTGTACAGAACTCAGCTCCACACATCTGCAATGTTTTGTGGCATGCCCACTCTAGAAGTTGCAAGATCTTGAATTGTAAATCCCTTCGAAGCTGCAGCAGGCCAGAACTGGACTCGAGGACAGTTTATCTCCATCCTGACCCTTTAATTTTGAAGTTTCACTGGAGATAGACTGCTGCAGATCTGATTTTAGGCTCTTAGTGGTGCCTTCTCTGGTCTTCCTAAGTGAAGATCACTGCCTGCTTCCCCAGTTATACATACATTCCCACTCCTTACGTTGCAGAGACTTTGTGTTTCAATAAAATAACTTTTCTTTAAAATAAACTCAAACCTTAATATTCTAATTCTCTTTACTAAAGAAACAGCTGTTTTCTTTTGCCATATGAGTCCTGAATATTTTTATTTGCTTCCATACATATTTTGATTGTTCTATACTGTTATGCAATTCTTTTTCACTATGTCCTTGACAGATTGAATGTGACTGTTTAAATTGTATCGTGTGTATATACTTGTTCATCATCCTTTATTCAATTTTAACAATCTGAAAGGCTGCTGGAAATGATTCTAATTCTCATTTGTCCTAATTGCTGAACACAGTAATTGTGATGGGAGCACCTGAAGACTGTCTTGTGTGTTACACCCTTATGAGAATGTGCAATGAATGGAGGCTTGCCCTTTTACAATACTTTCATTATTTTCTTTATTTTCCTCGCTGTTCTTGATTCTGTACAAATGCTCAGCAGACCAACAATGCCAAGTTTTAAAGCATTTAATTAGTGTTTGAGGCATGGGTATACGGAATAGGAAATCAAGGACAAGTTTGGGTGTATTTTAAGCATGCATTTTCTTATAACCATCTCAAAACCCCTTAGTCCTTCTCTTATTTGCATATATGGAATAATCATTTTGTAATAGTATCTTGACAGTCTTTTCATTATCCAGGCCTGTAGAAAACTACGACTAACGTCTCTTATTCCTCTTACCCTTCCTTAAATATTTCTGTATATGTCAGGAAAAGAATCTCTAAAGAGCAGTCATTCCTATTCTGAAAACTGTCATGTAATCACAGAATCAGAGAGTGGTTTGGGAAATCCTACTGAAGCAAAGCCACAAGAACTGTCTGAGTTCCGCTATTCCTTTTCCCCATTTTCACAATGACTTTTGCAGTTTTTAGGGAGCAAAGAGGCACCCGGCGGACTGAATCCCACTGCACTGGTAAGGGGACTTTTCCTTCTGAACAAGGGCTGCTCAGTATGTCTTTCCACACAATGAAACCCCATGTATGTGTTCAGTGCTGTAACATTTTCCAGGATGACACATGCATACATATCAAAACTGAGGAAGAACTCTAAATATTATACTTCAATAAAGAGTACATATATATATAAAACCTTTAAACAAATGTGGCTTTGTGTAATAGACTAAAACACCAGTAAAAGTATATAAAGAACATAGTTTCCTTTTTTATGTACTTTGTTCACAGAAACAACTATTAAAGTCATATAAGATCTGAGTTTATGAAGACCTTAACCTAGTACATGTTAGTCATTGGTCTGGGGAGAATGGTAGATTTTCATGATTACCAACATTGCATTAACCCTAACCCTGCACCACCCAAAGAACCTTCTTCCCACTCCTGTATATTCTTGAATTTCCCAAATGTGGGACCTTCCTCTGTGTGAGTTTTCCTTCCCACTGTGGCTCCAGTAACAGCAGAAGGCAGCCTCACCTTCCTCAGTGACTGCCTGGTTTTGTGAGAAGTGCTTTGTCCAACAGTCCCAGGGCAGGAATTACAATCAAGGTCGGTTGGCATTTTTCCACCAGTACTTGCTCTCTCATAGTATACTGCTGTTTCAATTTTAAAAACCAGACATTTTATCCTATTCTTTATGGTCCGTTGTGCCAGGATTTTAAAAATTTCAAGGCATAAATACTATCTTACTTAGAAATTATATTGCTCAAGATGATACAAAATATTGCTCTTGTAACCACACTGGAAATACATCATGTCTTTGTGTTCTTCAGCATCCTTCAGGGCCAGAACTTGTCTACAGTCTCTGCCTCTAACAGTATATATAAATTAGATATGATTACTTATTTAGAAAGTGGCAAACAGTAACATCTGCTTACAAAGAACCTTGTTTTTTTGAAAAGTTGCACAAGACTGACAAAGCAAATGAAGGACTAAACCTCCACTAACTGCTGTGGCTTCAGGGCAAAGGGTGTTTGGTCTCCTCGGAAACACTTGCAGCCTGCTCCTGAGGAGGACCAACAGCATCTGAGGTTTGCCCAGGGCCGGGGGCTGCACTGTATCCAAGTGGTTGTAAAAATGTGGAATTTTGTATAGCCTTGTTCTCTTGAATTTTGGATACTTGATTGCACTATTAGATTGCGTGTTGGTAATGTAGAAACAAGTGAGTACAGACTGCATTAGAAAAATTGTCCAGGAAATTGTCAAGTGTACTCATATGCATGCACAGATCACCTGCAAACCTTCTCAAAGAGCTCCTGTGAAGTAGTATTTCACGGCACTCACTGTGTGACAGCTCTCATGTCATTAAAAATTTGGCTTATTTTAAAAAATGTTAAATGCATAAAACTATTTATTAAAGGCAAACACAGAACACTGTGAACTAATAAACCATCACAAATTTCAGAGCATTTCTGGATTATATCTTGTTTCATTTGAATGAACTTAATGTGAAGCTGCAAAAAGTGTAAAAACTGCTTCCTGTCATGTGAAAACTGTGTTTGTGTTTGAAAATGAACTCTAGTTGTTTCAGGGACAGCTGCAAAGAGAATAACTTCTACAAGTCCTTCAAATTCAAATAGGGATGTTGAAAAATGCAGCAGGGGGACAAGCTGACATGTTTTCTTTTAAATTAATTCAAGGTCTTCTGCTGAAAAGATCTCTGGATTTCTGGGCAACCTTTCATCACTGAAGCAAATAATTTGATATTCTCACTCCTCACTTAGGGGACAATCCTCAGTTTGAAATCACTGAACCTCAGGAAGACAAATGGGTTTTTCCCTCTAAATGAAGGAGTGCTTAAGCTTTGGACTATTGTGCCAGATGACAAATTAATCAACTTCTGGCTTGTTGCCCTGACTTATTTGTGTTTTGGCATAACCTCATGTGAATCCATTTTCCTGCTCTCAAATACATAAAATCAAAGAGCAGATTTGCTGTGACTCACATGCTTTGTTATATATGTTTATCATAAGAGGAAGCCAAACTTCAACAACACTAGATGTTCCAAAAGTGGTAGTCTAAAAGTCTTACTAGAAAGGAAGTGGTGCCACTACTGTCCACTTTACTCTAGATAGAAAACCATCATTCAGTACATTGAAGAATTAACCCCCAAATTACCTTTTAGTAAAAATATATCAATTACAACTTAGCACTGATAAAATAAAGTATGCAAGAAAGGCAAGATGTCTTTAATGGTTTAATTTCTACTAGTAAGGGCTGTTAAAAAGATTCAGAAATACTGGATTATGGAAAAGAACCACAGTGTAAAGAACCATGGCCATGGGGTTCTCTGTGCCCATCTTTCACGTTTAGAGGCCTTTAAGCTTTACCATCATTTTCCTGGAAAAACAGGGAAGGGATTAATGACTTTAGCACTGTAGAACCACAGAGTAACCTGGGTTGGAAAGGACATTGAAAGATCATTGGCTCCAGTCTTTTGTGGGAAAGGGAGCCTGGAAACATTTTCCCATACCCTGTCCAGCTGAATGTTGAACCCTCCAACAATGGGGACTCAACCTGTCCCTGCGGACGTTGTTCCGGTGAATGATGGTTCTCACCATCCCTTTCAGTAAGACTCCTCACAGATCTTCATCTGTTCTGGGCTCTAGTGTTATTCCATCCCAGGTGGATGGAATTTTGCACCTGACTTTGTTAGACCTCACACAGTTCTTGCTAGCCCAGCGTTCCATCCTGTCCCGGTCTCTGTGTGAGATGTCTTTGCCTTCTCATGTGTCTTCCTCACTAAACAGTTTAGTGTCAGCACACTTGGTGAGAGTGTTTTCCATCACAAATAATTTATGAAGATGTCGAGCTATGTGGGACCCAGTATCAATCCCTGGCGGAGCTCACCTCTGACAGGCTGCCAGCATGAGTAAAATACATTGGTCAGTGCTCTGGGTGCAGACTATTTGACAATTTCTTACCCATCTCAGAGACCAACCATGCAACCTACATCTTGCCCATTTGTCCAGGAAGTGTCTGTGGGAAATGATGTTGAATGTTTTGCTGAAGTCCAGGCAAACAACCTGGGGAACCACTGTTCCCTTGTGTAGACAGAAAGTGGTACCTTGTTAGAACAGAGCAGGATAGGATAGGATAGGATAGGATAGGATAGGATAGGATAGGATAGGATAGGATAGGATAGGATAGGATAGGATAGGATAGGATAGGATAGGTCAGTTGAAAGGAATCTACCATGATCATCTGGTCCAACTGCCTGATCCCTTTAGGCCTGACCAAAAGCTAAAGCATGCTGTTGAGGACATAGTCCAGCTTCTTCAACACAGGAAGGCTTGGGACATCAACTGTCTCTCTAGGAAGCCTGTTCCAGTGTTTGACCCACCCTCCCGTAAAGAAATGCTTTCTAATGTCTGGTCTGAGCCTCCCTTGGTGCAGCTTCAAGCCATTCCCAGGCATCCTGTCCCTGGATTGCAGAGGGAAGAGCTCAGCCCCTCCCTCTCCATGTGTCCCTCTCAGGAAGCTGCAGGGAGCCATGAGGTTGCCTCTCAGCCTTCTTTTTACCAGAGCAGACAACCACTTTAGTTCATTAAAAGGAGCAAAAAATGTATGAAGTTAATACTTCATTATCCCTTGTGACACAGAGATGAGAAAAAGGCATATTAAATTTATCTGGATTGAATAGAATTGAAAATAAAATGCAAAATGTTTCTTTTTGAACATGTTATGGTAACTTTATCTTACGGAAATATTGTTCATAATTTATACATTCCAAAAATCGGCATTTAAACAATCATCTCTGTACTTTAATCCTTTAGTAAAGACAATAAAAATCACTTGAAAGTTTTACCTTATGACCAATATTACATTGTAAAAATAAAAATATGCATTATCAGATTAAGCACTATGGATATGATGACATTTCCAGGCTAACAACACAGTTATAAAGGCCTTAGAAACTAAGAATTAAACTCTGTCATTAACATTCAAAGTGTAACATTTTCATTATTTGTCATTTTATCTCGATACTGTATGAATATTCATAGACACACACCTTGATTTTTCACCAATGACAATGGCAAGAATTTCTAAATTATTCAGCTACATATATTATCTATATTTATGATACTTGTCCAATTAACATTGGCTGAAAAAAATGAATTTTTTTCGTAATTCATATATTCATAAATTTAATGCTATATATTATTACTAGTATTATGTTTTTTTTACCCTCTGTACAAAACAGGAAAAAGAAAGACAGTATTCATTAAGATGAAAGCAATAAAGATCTTGGAGCAGTTCACCAGAATCCCAGCCCTTGATGTTTCAACCCCTCCCTGCAACTCAGAGTCAAGGACTGACATGGTCAGCAGGAGATAACCAGAGCCAGAGCCAGGTTTCCCACTGCCTCATGGGCATTATGTAGCCCCACTGTCCTTCCTACAGATCCACCCAAATCCTACGTGTCCTAGCGAGAGACCCTGCAGCAGCCTCTGGGAGGCTGCGGGGAATAGCAGGAGGCTCAGCTGCAGTAGGATGTGCTGCTTTGCTCCCAGGATGTGGCTCGGTGCTCAGCCAGCCTGTGTAGTGCTGGAGGAAGCAGGGTGCTGAGTAATGCAGATTGCTGCCACAGAAGTTTGCAAAGGAGGAGAAGGACTTGAAGGTGATAGTAGATTTGAGGCTGGATACGTCCCAGCTCTGTGTGTTGGCAACCCAGAAACCAACTGTGACCTGGGCTGCATCCCCACAGTGTGGGCAGATGAGGGGGGGATTCTCCCTCTCCTCTCTTCAGGTGAGGTCCCACCTGGAGTCCTGCATCCAGCTTTGGGACCCCTGCGCAAGAAGGATGTGGATATTTTCCAGCACTTGCAACTTTTTAAAATTCATTGTGAGGTTTTGCATGCAGTTTAGCTGAGGGGGTGCAGAATAATGTACGGCCAGTATTCGCTTTGCAATGAGGTAGGTCAGTTTATAAATATTTTCAGTTCTCTGTGGTTTAATAAGCCTGTGCAACTCTGAGACACAAGACATTAGGAAAGCAGCCCAAGTGGGGAAGAGAGTGTGCGGTGACACAACACAGCCTGGTGCCACCTGTAACCTGTCTCCAGCATGGTCCACCTTCCCCAGGCAGGGGAACAGAGAACTGGCAGGGTTCTGCTGAGACAGGTGCCTCAGACATGCAGTACAATGGTGTGCTGCAAGATTAAGCAGCTCAGACTACACAGATTAGATGCTCATCCTTTCAAGAAATAGACTGGGAAAAGAAGAGAAGCATTTTCATAGTCATCAGGGGGAGTTTGCCTCTGCTCTGACATGATCTGACAGCAAATGAATGTCAGGCCACGCAGTGCACTACAGCACTTTCAGCTTTCCAGTTTATGGCACTCTGCCTGTCGAGCTCACCTGATCTTTGGTGTGATTATCGCTGACTCGAAGAACTGCATTCAGGTTCCTTCCTCTCCTTCTAGCCTACTTCAATTTTCTCTTGAGGAATGTCTCCTGTTTTGCGGTATGCCCTGGGTTCTCAGTACATGACTAAAATGATGCAGGGCTTCTGGGCACCCATGATGACAGAAGGCAGTTCCCACTGTCCCTCTCACCAGATTCCTCAGACATCAACCTACCAGCTCTGACTGTAACTACACAGGGATCTGCCTCAGGGAACTGGTCACAACTGGCTGTTTCACATGGGAAAAAATGGGGGAACAAAGTGGACTGAAAATTATGAGGTTGAAGCAGGGGGTGAGGTCCATCTGAATGGGGAGTAATTTACTCATCGTGGCAGAGGAGCAGCCTGTGGTAGTTGGTGCTGGACAGCCACAGTGGCTTTTGACCATCACGCTGTGTAAAGCTGGGCTTTCTGTGTATGATGGACATAGGTGCAGTACAGAGCAATCATATGACCAGCACCTTCATATTGAAAAATCTAGAACAAAATAGGGAAGTTAATGGGCTGAAAGGTGCAAAGTAAAATCACTGCCAGTCCCTGCTACTGTTACTCACCAATTTTCATGGATGTGTTTTTCTGTAGGGATACGCAATTGCTCCTGAGTAATATGTGCCTGAACTTGGTTTCCGCATTAATACATCTTATTGTTTTTGTGGAATGATGACCTCTGTGTGAAGACAGCACACCACATGCGTGGTAATTTTTTTCCACCTCTCCAGTGGATCTACTTGTTCCAAGTGCAACTTGAACTTGGAACTCAACAACTACTGCTTGTTTAATTTTTGTCCTCCATTCCAGCACTTTCTGCTCTTCTCTTTGTTTCTTCATGGAGCGATTTTTACTTCAATCTTCTCCTTCCAGTGTTGAAAAATTCTGTCCCCATTTTTCTCATCTTGTTTCATGTTGCAGGTGCTAATAAAAAAGTAAATGTAAAAGAAACATCATAACCCACTGATGTCATGTTCTTTCTTTTCTTGACTTCATCAGAGAAGAAGTGGAACACCTCTGTGAGATTTTGTGGTGCCTGACAGCTGGTCTCTCACCAGTGTGGGTCTGTGATGCTGGGTGTGCTCATGTAAGTGCATTTAATGCAAAAGACCAAGTGGGAAAAATGGCCCGTGATAATCCCATAATAATTCCTCAATTATCTCAATCTGTTTTTCAACAATGAGAACCTCAGCTCTTCAGATCATTCACAATTTCACAGATTCTTTTGCATTTACTGTCTTCCCTTCTTTTGCATTTACTGTCTTCCCTTCCCTTCCCTTCCCTTCCCTTCCCTTCCCTTCCCTTCCCTTCCCTTGTATTTTCAGCTGAAACAAGGCTGTGCACTCAAATAAGAGTCACTGAAACCTTAAAAAATAAGAAGTCTGTTTTCCATGCTAGATATGCTAATAGTGTCATGTAAATCTATGCCTGTAAACTGTATGTGTGTTTCTGCATGTGGCCTATGAGATATTGGGGCAAAATTCTTCCCTGTCAGGGTCGGGAGGCCCTGGCACAGGTTGCCCAGAGAGGCTGTGACTGTCCCATCCCTGGAAATGTTCAAGGCCAGGTTGGATGGGGCTTGGAGCAACCTGGTTTAGGGGGAGGTGTCCCTGTCCGTGGCAGAGGAATTGGAACTAGGTGGTCTGGAAGGTCCCTTCCCACGCAAACAATTCTATGATTTTATGTCACTTGCAGCTCCAGGGCAGTAAAGGACAACAAGTATTTTTATAGGAACAGTACAGGCACAAAACTTGGGAGTGCCTCCAGGCATCTGAATGCCTAGACACTGCAAGAGCAAGAGAAATATTTCTGAAAGATATCCATGGGGATCGGGAGCCTGTCAGCCTCCAGGGAGCCAGATGCCAGGCTGCCCTGCAGATGGCAATCCTGCGCTGTGGCTGCCTGGCACCGTGATGCTCAGGGCTCAGGCTCTACAGTGTAAAGGGGTATTTGGTGTTACTTTGCATTTGCTCTGAAGCAGACTGTGTCACAGCATTTTATGGCTTCAGTAAAAACATGCCCCAGAGATGATTCATAGCTGTTATTTACTTTTGTAAAACAAATGCGCAGATTTACTGTGTTGTGAGGTCATTAATTTCAAAGGTGTTTTGAATACATGGCAAAGCACACATCATGGCAGTGACCCGGTCACCTTTCAGACCCTGCTGACTAAAGGCTTTGCCTAGTGGCCATTACACCCATACTTTCACTTTGGTTCAGGTAGCAAGGAGCAAGAAAATCAAAGTCACAAAAACATATATGTCTTTCTCTCTGAAATATTTGTCTAAACATTTTCTAACATCTTTACCTCGAAAAATATCCAACTGGGGGAGAGTC
This sequence comes from Promerops cafer, assembly GCA_013398275.1. Classification (NCBI taxonomy): domain Eukaryota; kingdom Metazoa; phylum Chordata; class Aves; order Passeriformes; family Nectariniidae; genus Promerops; species Promerops cafer. The sequence continues at coordinate 149,610 of VZSE01007190.1, read as the reverse complement.
ATGGGACTGAGAAAGGTGGAGATAGATGGGAAAGAAGAAATGAAATTTCATACCAAGATATGTGTCATATTATAACCATGTAGCCCTGCAACATGGTTTTGCTTTTGCTAATAACATGCCCTGAGCTCTGTACTGATTGCCAGGCCTCATCACACCTGCTCTGCCCAAACTTGGTGTGACCTCCTTGCAGCTCCTTCTTATCCAGTTGAGCTGTGACAGCAATTTTTCTAAGTCACCATGTGTCACGATCTGCTAATACAAGTGGGGGTTGTGATGCTTCATTTATTGATCTCAGAGTGCAAAAGATTCAAGGAGATTACAGTTTTAATCAAAACAATGCACCTTTATTGAGTGTCCACAACATGGTAATGCAATAGAGGAGAGAGAGAGAAAAAGACACAAAGAATAGAGAGAGAAAGAGGTGGAGGGGGAATAGCTACCAACAGATGAGATGAAGTCCTCGTGGCTGTGCGCCAATAGATCCATCTTCTTCCGTGGGGAGATCTCAAAACTGGGACCTCGGGGAAACTCTTTACAGTCTTTTTCAAAGTGACAGGCAGCTGGCCAAAAGGTGGAGGAGATCAATGCGTGGTCCGTTGCCATTGCGGGAACAGAACAGGACAAGCCAGTTCAGCAGCGAGCACAGCCAGTCCAAGCACAGCTCCAAGCACAGCTCCAAGCACAGCTCCAAGCACAGCCAGTCCAAGCACAGCTCCAAACACAGCTCCAGGCACAGCCAGTCCACCGTGACTTGTCCATTGTTCCTGCACGGGTTCCCATGGGAATGCACTGGTCCAAGGAACACACCCACAGGCAACACTTGGCAGGCATCCCACCTTAGCCAGGCCAGAGGCTCCTGTGCTGGGGTATTAGGGTTTCAGTCTCAGTCCTAGGGGTTTTCAGTCTCTGTCCTTGATGACGGTCGTGAGGCAGATGAGGGATCTTTGGACCGTCTCTTACACCACGTGTTTGTACAGCTATTTTTCACAGGCCTGGAACTCTGGATGGACAGCCCCCACATCCCAGGCTGCTTTAACAGGAGTACTGTCAGCAAGTCCAAAGCAGGTAGCACACCCTTCTGTCCAGCACTGCATCTCATGTGCATCTGCAGGTGTGTGGATCCCAGTATGAAAAACTTATCAGGGAACTGGGGAGAGTGTAATAAACAGGTTCCAAGGTGGGGCTGAACATATGGAATGTGAAGAGCAATGGAGGGAGGTAGGTTTGATTACTTGGGTGACAAGGCTGCTAATGGACAATCTAAGCCTACAGGTACTTGAAAGTGAGGTAAGATTCTGTGACCTAGATAACCAGTCAGCACAATATAGAAAAGACATAAACTCCCCCTTTTCTTGACTCATTGTTTCCTTGTTTCCCCTTATTTGTCTGATTGCTCCACTTTCCTTATTCTCATAGTGAACATCTGTGCTGATGTTTCTGAGCAGAATCCTTTCTGGTCTGTACTTGTGCAGCAAGTAGAAGAACAGGGCTGTAATTCATGCCTGAATTTCCTGGATATCACACAATTAGAGCTGGCAGCAATAATAATAGACTGTTCTGCACACAGTATAGGTAACTGTCTATAAATAACCACAAAGATGGAAAAGAGAACCGAAAGGATGGGAATTTTCACATTACCTAGAGACAAGCTATGAGCTGCTGTCTCTTGTATTCAGCTCATTAACTGTAGCTGTCTGAGAGGGAAAAATGTGCACGAATGAGCCGTGATGTGTAAGCCATGTCCTGGCTAATGCTGGGCCTGCGAACTTGTGCAGTGATTTCGTTTTCTGTGTCAATTGACACAATGATTTCTTTCTTTCACACCGATTTACAGAGACAGCAAATTAGCTTCTGGAGTGGATTTGCACAAATGCTCTATTCAGCCTTGAGAAAAAGTTTTCAGATTGAGCATTCAAAAATTAATGAATCCTAGATGATTCTTTCCTTCACCCCCTGAATACGTCTGGTCTTAGGAACACAGACCCTGTTTAGACCATAAATGCAATCTGACTGGAAACAGGATTTTAAACAATTTTGAGGATTGAGTCGCCAAGAGATTAGGGGAGGAATTGTTACAAGAATGTCAAGATGGGGGCTAGGCCCTCTAATGGGTCTATCTGACAAAAGAGATTAAACCACTTTAAAAATGGACCCTTTGCTTACATTTCTGAGGATGAGAAAATGGTGAAGTAATATTGTGTGGTTCTCTGCCCTCTCAGTACTGAGAACAGGCAGAGCTTGGGCCCCAACTCCATGTACTGGCAAATACATAAAGGTTTTGATAAAATATGATATTACAAAATGAAAGAAAGCATTAGTTTCTTTCCTTCAAATTAATTAAAACAAACAAAAAAATTCACATTTTCCTGACCAATATCTAATTCCAAGTTTCAGAAAGAATCTTCAAACATGGTCCTAGGATTTCAAGTGAGTTTGTATGTCGTGACATGAGTCAATTGAAAACACTGCTTCCAAAAGCAACCATGAGGGTGAATAAAAATAGAAGCAGTTTGAATGTAGAAGGATTCTGGAATAAATCACATGGAAAGAATTTTTTTTTCTCCAAAAGATCTCCTGGATTAAAAAATAAATAAATAAAAATGAACAAGTTACAAACAAAAATTGAAAAATTCATCTACCATGGGTCTTGGGAGTATGGGGAGATTCCTGCTGACTGAAAGCTAGCCAATGTTATTTCAGTTTACAAGAAGGGCTTGAAGCAGGTCCCAGGAAACTACAGACATGCGAATCTAACCTCAATTCCTGGGAAATTTGTGGAGAAAATTATACTGGGCACTACTGAAAGGCATTTAAAGAATAATGGAAAATACATATTTTAAACACCCATAGCCCTGAGTCCCTTGGACCACAAAATAAGCATGGATCTTTAGGGGTTTTTATCCTAATAGGAGAACTGATGGCAAGGGAAGCATTTCTCTGTCCAGAATCTCTTCTTTCAAAGAAATTATACTCCCTGCAGAAGTAGTATGCTCATAGTATTTTAGGTGGCAGTTCACTTGAAACTAGCAGTGAAGGCTGAGATGATTAAAGCTCAGGGAACTGAAACTGCTACCCTAGGAACAGTGCTTTCCACTTTAGTACACAGATAAAACTGATGGTTTTCATTCTTTAATGCATTCTCTGATTCTAACATCTTCAGCTGTCTTGGATTTCAGACCTGTGTCTCTTGCAAGAGAAAGGAAGAACATATTATCTGGGTATACCGGAAGAAACCAGGGTAAGAGTAGGGCTGGATCCCAAACTCACACTGGTGCCATCTGTCTCTGCCATTAATCTGTTAGGGCACATGGCCTATGCTGACTTTGATTATGGGATGGGCACTACTGAGGAAGAGAAATAGGAAGAAGTGGCAGTTATACATAAAATAGTCACTTGGGGGTAATAATGAGGAAATATATATTCTCTGCATCTCCTATCAGAAAGATGAAGGACACTTACTGAACAAAGGCAAGACTTTGAAATGAACGCAAGGGACTTCATTACGCAAGATACGATTAGACTGAGGAAATTGCTGCTGTAGGAAGTTCTAGAGGTCAAGTAACTAACAGCATTCCAAATGTAATTGGCTACTATAAAGAATGTTTTAAAATATGATCAAACATTTGTAAAAATGTTGGAAAGTATATTCTTTTTTTTATGTCAGGCCATAACCTTTATGGGAGATGAAGATGAATTAAAGCAGTTAACAGAGCTCATGAATGAAGGGCAGATGACAAAACAATTATTTTGTCATCATAAATCATGGCACATGAAATTCTAAAGTTAGTGCCTTGTATCTCTTTACAGGGCTAAAGCATTTCAGACTTTGAGACACTAGATGGAAAGCCACTGAAATCAGGGAAGGTTTCAATTCCAGCAATGTTTGAAGCCTCTGAAAATGCTGGGGAGTAAATTAAGTGAAGGCTTGAGTATTCCTTGCTGCTGAACTGTATAAATAAGCAAATGAAAATCCCAAAGATGCCTGTCACACAGACTAGGGTTAGGGATGGGGTTTTGCAGGGGGTCCCTTTCTTTACGTGTCCAGGTGCACAGCACAGAGAGAAAAAGAGGGATCTTCACAGCACACAGGACAAATATTCATGTCATTAACACCTCATCACCCACTGCAGCCAAGTACTGAAAATCCCTGTTCTGCAGAAGGAATTAGGTCTTTCTTCTCTCTTCCTACCTTAATTGCTTGGTTAATTGTACATCAAAGGAACATGGGCACTAAGCATTGCAGTTGCCCAGCTGAAGTGACAAACTTGACAAAAGGCTGCAGCCATTGCCTCAGTGTAGAGCTGAAACTGTTAAGCTCATGCCCATTAAGTGCTTCTGTGCTCCACAAGGCCCAGGAGCTGGTGACAAAGGGGGCTCAGACACAGCACAGGGGCCAAGATAAAGGCTGATGCCTACTCTGAGGAAGTCCCCAGGTGCAACCATGGTGAGACATGGGGCACTGGGGAAGCAGACACCACTCTGGCTCCACTAGGTGGGACCACAACTGAAACCACTTTCATTATTGTTACCAGAGCAGAATAGGGGGTGCTTTCCTTTTTCCGTGTTTTCTCCTGAAACTGGGCCCTGAGTTCAACTATCTGAGGATGTTCAGACACACAGGGCATCATCTAAATGACTAAACAGAAACAGAAAACCTCACTGTCTTGCCATTAGCTCTCTCAAAGCAATGATCAGCATCTGGAAGAGAGGAAATGTGCTACTGCATGTTGTCTGAAGTCCGTAGTTCAACATCTCTAGAAAAGCAATGTGTCTCATAAAGATAAGCTCCAGGCTCTATGCTCCTAAAACCTGTCTGGAAAGTCTTTTGTGTACGGGCATAAAAGTCAGTCAGCTTCACAGTAGTCTGGTAGCTGCCTTGCACTTAAATATGATGTTCAGATATTTGTACCATTTCATTGTTAATGGATACTAATTCATCTACAGATTACATAAGTAAAAGAGAATTCAAAAATTAATTGGTCTCAAAATAAATCACATTTTAATGAACCAGTAAGAGGCTTTATTCCTGCTAATTCTTCTCTTCTGATGAAGTTAGAAAGAAGAATCTTGTGACTGCAGAAGAATGGGTATATAGGCCATGGTACTTGCTTTATGATTCTGCTTGTGCAGACTCCCTCAGCCAATAGGGGAGCTTAGCAAAATGGCATGTGAGCCTTCAGTGTGAGAACTGGGAGGGTACAAGTGAGAAAACTCACAGGTTGAGATAAAGACAGTTTGGTACGTCAAGCAAAATTTTCACTTCCCAGCAGAGCAAACCAAGGAATTAATTCCCCACTTCCCATAGCAGGCAGGTGCTCAGCCATCCCCGAGACAGCCAGCCTCCAGCACACATGACAATGGCTGGGGAAGACAAACGGCATCACTCCAAACCTCCCCCCGACTTCTTCTCCAGCTTTATATGTTGAGCACAGTGTCCTGTGGTCTGGGACATCCCTTGGGGCAGTCAGGATCAGCTGCCCCAGCTGTGTCCCCCCCAGCCCCTGGTGCCCCAGCCCCTGGCTGTGGGGGGGGTGAGGAGCAGAGCAGCCCCTGGCNTGGGGGGGGGGGGGGTGAGGAGCAGAGCAGCCCCTGGCACTGTGCAAGTGCTGCTCAGCAGGGACTGACACATCCCCATGGGATCCACATTGGCTCCAGCACAGATCCAAAGCACCATGCTGATGCCTTTTTAACTCACCGCTCTGTTGTTTTCCGTGTTTTCCATGCTGGGTCCTAGAGGCCTCTGACCTCAGTCCTGGATCGTCACTTCAGCCTCCGCAAATGTGCCGGCAGGCAGGGCGAAGTGAAGATGGTTTTCCAATCCAAAACTGGGAGGCCCAAGGTCTCCTAGTCTCATCTGGGGTGCCACATCTGATGCCTTTTTCCTGGGCTTAGAATTAAAAGCCGAACACGGTTAGAGGGGAAAAGGGATTTTACCTCGGTGTTTATTAAAGATCCTTTGCTCCAGGCAGGAGCACCCTGCAGCAGTGCCCGCCCGGGCCGGTGCACGGAGCCCACCAAAGCCCCCCGTGATGGATCACGTGTACAGTCACAGATCTTGCATGCCAGCACATCTACCACAGGGTTCCCAACGGGGGGCTCAGGAGCAGCCCCCTCGTAAGGAATGCCCCCCCTGCACGGGTCTGTCTCAGTTTACAGGATGTGTTCTGGAGAGGACCTTGGCTCTGGGGCTCTCTGACACCCTAACTACGAGGTTTCCAAGGTGTTCAGGATCTTGGCTTAGCAGAACTTTGGGTCTAAGCGAGTTATCAAACTTAGGGAATTACAAGTGTGTGGGCTAAAAGCACTTGGGATACATGATAGCTGCATAAAAGTGTATATGAAAGGGGGATATGAGAAAAGTATATGAAGAAGCAAAATCATCATGGCATCAATGCAAGCTACTGTGAAGAAAACCAACTTTGTCCCAGACAACACCAGTACAAGGGTCCAGATAAATAACTGGATTAGAAATACTTTGTTGGAGGTGGAAGTTCCCATGAAGGAGGGAAAGCTGCACATGCAGCAGCCAATGTGGCTCAGAGGAAGGACATATAACCCCAACCTCTTGACTCAGTATGCTACCTCTGCGTCATGCTCTGAACACCCCTGAAGGTTGCTGGGGACTGCATCTATCATGGAATAGTGATTTTAACCTGATACTAGCCCTAGCAATGGTTCTTGAGAGCATCAATCTCTTTCTGAAAATATGTTTTAGCAATATTTAAAGATTGCTAAAAAAAGGATTTATATAGCTGGCTAGAGAACTAAGCATAACTAACTAAGAACTAAGTAACTAACTTTCTCCAAAGTAGGCATTCACTTGTAGATTTCTATAACCTGACAAAGCCAAACAAGTTTAGTCTGTTAACCCAGGCTAAAGATCTGCATAAAACAGGGGTGCGAGTTTTAGAAGAGACAACCCAAACTTTTCTAAAACTGCAAGGGCTGGAACCAGTACAATGGCTTGTTACTCTGATTCTCTTGATCTTCCCAAGTCATATCTGATTTCTGTAATTCTTAGCAACTTCTTCTTTGCAAATAACCTCTATACATAGTTGCATTTTCCTCTCTCTGTCACTGTTTGAAGTGCAAAGAGATTACGTGAACCTGTCTTGTGACATTTGAAAACTTCATCTTTTAAAGCTGGTGTCTATAAAAAATGGCAAGGGATAATAGGAAGGAACAGGTTCAAAATCTCGAACAGGTTGGAAATCTGAAAAAGATTCTCAGAGGAGACAGAGCTAGAGGTGGACAGATGGTCCTGAATGCTTGGCCAAATTATAGGGGGTGAGAGTGCTTAACTGATTAACTGTGGGCTCTGCACATAGAGACAAATCTTGGTTCCATTCCTGCAGAAAGGACTATTGTGGCTTGCCCATTAGCATGACCTCTGTAAGGCTGCAGTTCCAGAGGGTACTGAAGGAAAAACCCCAAATTAAGAGCTGCTGAGCTGAGGCTGCAGTCAGAGTTAAAAGTGTCTTGATATTGGCATGAATCCAGGGAAGGTGGGCACTTCACCCAGCTTAGCAGGAACTAGATTTTCCATGTGATAATATATCACAATTCTGTGATACAAACTGCATAAATATCTGATTTTAATTCCGGGGGGGAGGGGGGTGGTTAGGGGGTGTTGGGTATTTTATCACTTCATTTCCATCTGAGTTCATGCCAGAAAGTATGTTGGAAGGAAAGATCTATGACTTTTTACATCTTCACTACAGCAGTTTACTACAAAACAGATGAAACATTCAGCATGATGTGTTTTAGCTTTCTTGTTTCTGTCTTCTGTAAGGTTTCCTGTTTCACTGTCTCACTCACTGTTTCAAGGTTAAATTTTCTCCTAAAACTTTTGACCTGTTGAAAATGTGTTTTATAACACATTTTTAGTTTCTCTGTACAGTGTGACTGAATCAGATTACCAGCTTTATTCAGTAAAAATAAAATTCTGAGGACAGTGACATTCAAGAGAAAATTGTTGCCCTTTCACAGATTTTTTTTTCTAATTTATAAACAGAAACAAGGTAGAAGTTTATTTTCTATCACTTAATATACCATAAAACTATCTCAGTATGCACAGTTAGCCGATACTTAATCTGACACCAGCCCAAATTACAGTTTGAGTTTTTACTCAGATTTACTTCAGCTTGCAGGGTCCTGTGCAGATAGACACAGCACTCTGCATCACGACAGGGTGAGAAGCAGTGGAGGGTGAAGTGTGTGAGAAGGAAATTACTTTCATCAGTAATGATGATCATGAGTCTACAGACCTGGCAATGATTTTGAGTCCATGAGATATATTTACTGCCAAAATGGTAGCAGTTGAGCAGTATTTGTTTGTAGTACACTGAAATGGCATGCAAGGATGGCGTCTGTCACACTCCTTTTCCTCCGAGCCCCCATGGGGCAGATAGCCATCACCCAGGCTGTGCTTGCAGCTCAGCCCCAGCCAGGGCACATGTTGTGGTCCCATGGCTGCTGGAGTAGGGGGAAAGCTGGAAGGTGACATCAGTGACTGATCCTTTGGCCTAGGTCTGTGACCTTGCAGGGGAACTCTGGAGTCTCCTGCAGCCGTACCTTGGGTGGCCAAGCAAGCCCAGCACACACTGCTGGCATTTCCCAAAGGGCACAGAGCGGCCCCTCAGTCACCCCCAGAGCTGCTGTGTTTCTGGGCTCAGCAGTCCTTCCAGGTAGCACCTAGCTGCATGGCCTCTGCTTCCTCAGACACCTATGGCAGCTTGAGGGTCCTGCGGGCTCTTGCTGCCACATGGGCCTTGCTCTGCACTTGGCCACCTCCTTTGCAGGAACTGCCCTTCGGGATGCAGAACTGATGTGTGCCCAACTCACCGTGAGCTGCATCTTCACTGTGCATAGGCACAAGTGGATGGAAACGCCCTCACAAACGCAGCAAACACTCTGCCTGCTTTTCCATTTGAACACCAGTGCAGATCCTGCATGGGGTAGGCCTTCTCTTGCATAAAATAGTAATTTGTGTTTCTAGAAAAAATAATTTCTTTATACCAAGGTTTTTAATCGTAGTTCGCAAACACTGAAATATTAAAATAACCACAGGATTGGGATCTGTCTTGCATATTATTACTCCCTTCCGAACACACACAGTTTTCTTTGCCTTGCAATGCTCTAACACTTGTGTTTTCCTTTAGCCTGTTGAGCAAGTTACCTTTAGGGGTAAGTAGCAACAGTTCCTAGTTCCTCGCAAGACCATCTTATCTGAGCATGAACTGGAAAGTGCTCCCATGATCACACAGATTGCACCATAATGTGCCAGTCTCCAGACTTGATCTCCTGGTGGATTTTGCTGACAAATGATAAACTGATAAACATACTCAGCATACTGATAAACAACTTTTCTATGGGTACAGAAATGGTTGCAAAAAGTAACCCAAAACCAAACGAAACACAGCAGCACTCTTATGTGTCCCAGGTCATCATTTGTGGAGAGTGCTCATAACACAGTCATGATGACCACCAATTGTCTTGCAGCCCCTACAACTGTCCTATTGCCCGTGCCACAAAAAATAACTCTTCTCAGCACATGCCCTGGCTTGGTGCTGCTGCAGGGTGACTCTTGCACCTTTTTTTTTACTGGAGAGTAACTGCTCATTCAGTGTCTGCCTTTTCCCACCACATTAGTTCCTTGCAACCTGTTTGTAGTTAAAACCCCACAGAGCTGACCCATGCACTGGCTTTGACAGAGAGTATCTGTGCAGCACCCTCTCTTGCTATGAGTCTTCTGACTCTTCAGAGCTAGTCTGTTCCTCCAGACTATGCTTCTGTCTCATCAAAACTCATCCTGAATAGTGCGACTCACTGTTGAAACAGGTATGAATGCCACAACATTGGTCAAAGATATCTTAAAAACACTAGAGATTTCAAATATCATTTAAGTGTAATAAAAACTAGTCTTAACGTAACGGTAGTTGAAAGTCTAACTATAGTTAAAACATGTATTTGCATTCATTTTGGTATGTGCATGGCAATGTACAAATTTACAGAAAGTAGGAAGGATCTAGCAGTGATGGTGAGCCTGGCAGGCATTACAAGGATTGAGAATTATATTGTTCCTTCCACAGAGCCGTCATGTGTCCATCTGAATTTTTGAAGTTCCCTGAAACTGCCCTTGCCTCTGGCAGTTCTAATGAATTTTTATTTGCTAAAAAACTTTTATTTTCATGAGGAATGTAATAACATTTTTCATTATGGAAATATGAGGCTGTTAATATGTTCTCTTGAGCTCTGGAAAAGACCACTGGGAGTTACCTTTCCAAAGTGTCATCTCTGCTGTCAGTTTTGTCCATGGATCAGGAAAGAGGCAGAGTTGCTAAACCTTTGCTTCCCGAAGCCATTTTAAAAAGCATTTGCATTTTAGAAGTGTTTTATAGGTTGCATAAGTACATGTGCAGAATCTTTCATGGCATCACAAATATTGTCACATTCCCAGATGTCAACTCTTACCTGTAGGCCTACAAGTTAGAGATGTCTAAAACTTCAGGTGGGGAGGGAGATCCCTCCAGCCTTTGGATATGAGAAGGCTGGTGTGTTTTTTTTTATTTTAGCAGGTTCTAATGTTTTTGTGCCTTGAAAAGCAAATAGACCACAACTGTATTGTCTTGGTTTTGTCTTTGCCAACAGGTGAAGAAGGGAAGAAAATTTAACAGAAGTCCAGGAAGGACCCCTCTCCCTAGTCACTCTTTGCCAGGTCCAGATCCTTCCCTTGGTGTTTTCCAGCAATAATTTGTTCTGCAAGGGGTGGTCAGGCTGCAGGGACCACCCAATCCCTGAAAAACAGAGCAGATCTTTCTCTTTACTCCAACCCTCAGATTCTGAGTTATCTGTTTTATTCCTGGAGAAGCTGGGTTAAAGCAAATTTTAGGCCACCTCCTTTCAGCTTGTCAACTCTCATGGTGTCCACACTGCCAACATCACTTGCCCCAGAAAGCTGCTACAGAGGAGACAAACCCCTTGTTACTTGTCATCTACAGAATGTTTTGGTGGAGCATCTGGCCTGTATTGCTAGCCTTTGTATGCATTCAGAACCACTGTGTGTTGTGAATATCCTTCAGATAAGCCACAAAACCAGCGGTGTTGTTCTGATAGTGCTGTTCTAGACTACTTAAGTCTAGCAGTTTGAGTCCAACAATAAATTCACAATGAAGCAACAATACTAAAGACATTTAGAAATAATGAGGAATTATTACACCGGCTAAGTTTATGCTAGCAACTGTTTTATTGTAAGAAAAAGTGAGAAAAATGTATGGTAAATAAATGATTAATTATGGAACTACAGTGTATCATGCAAACTCTTTCATCTTTTTTTGCCTCTACATTCCCATGGAACATAAAAAAGGAACGTGCCTGAGACCAGAGTATGATTATTCAGTGAAAACCCTAGTTAAACAGTCATGTTCAATACCTAGAAATCAAAATCACTCACCATGATGTATTAGAATAATTACTCACATGGCTGACATGGAAATCTACTTTAATTACTATCATAGTCCAAGCACTGTAAGTATTGCATAGCATTAGAAATAGTTGCTTTCATGTGAGAAAGTTTATAAATTTTCCTGCTTCTTCAGACCAGAAGAATAGTCAAGAAACACATTTTAAACTCTCATTCTGTTATTTTGCAAATGTTAGAAGAGCAGACCATATTAGGTTTGATGAATTACTACCAGATCAGAATTTTTTTAAGTAGTTCCCTGACTTTTACAGACTGTCTCAGCCACATTTGTTTAATATCTTTAGATAATTTTAAATCAGAGGCTAGTCTTACCCCTCTATTCTTCTATTCAGAACTGAGTAGTGATTAGAGGACTTCTTAAAATTTATGTATGCAATGACCTGAGAGAATTTTAAAATATATTTGCAAGTAAAAACATGCAGTATGAACATATCAGATGGGTAGCTGCATGTGTGTTGACCTTATTTGGAAGAAGAATTTTTTTTCCTCACAGAACCATGATTTCTTTGCTATTATTTGAAGCAATTTTAGAGCTGTTGAGCTGATGGCCAAACTGAATGCTTAGTGTCCTTTGAACTTCAGCCTTTCCACACAACTGAAACAAGTCACTTTGAATCCTAAACCAACATGCTTACCCAAGAATTCTCAGTCTTCCTATAAGGCTGTTTGAGAAAGGACTATGCTGTTTGTGCTGCTTGGTGGGTACTTTGTCAGAGCCCTGAAAAGAAACAGCATTTACTGGAAATGTCAAGGGAGCAAAGAACAGAGTACATTTTGTAGCTACTTTGGACAAACTCTGAAAAAGCAAGTATGGGTGGCACATGGGGAACTGAGGTAAAGGAGGGGCAAGAGACCTGCTTGGATACTTCATCATCATTTCAGATTTACGGACTAATACAATGCACTTTCGGTGATGGGCGGAGCTTCTGTGTTGAATCACAGAAAATGCTGAGTTGGAAGGGACCCATCAGGAGCATCAAGACAAAGTCTTGTCCCTACACAGGACAACCCAAGAATTCCACCATGTGTCTGAGAGCATTTTCCAAACATATCTACCTTCCAAAGAACATGTTGAAGTAGCCTGTGAAGCACCATGTCAAAATTGCTGCTCTAGAAAATTATATAGTGTGACTGAGGTACTTTTCAGTGAGGGAAATAGGGCTGATATCACTGGTTTGAGTTTGACATGCTGGCAGTGTACCAGTAGAATGACAATATTTTTAGCACTGGAAGGGATGCAATGGATGGATCACCAAGGAAAATACACAACAAAATGAATAATCTTCTTAGTGACTCAAAGTTTTAGAGAACCAGTCTTTAAATCTGGTATATGTTTAATTACAAGTGATCTCATAATGCAACAATGAAACAAAGTGTAGCAGCTCATCTTTCTACTTGCATATTTTCTAGGTTTTGTTTTGTAGCTTCTTGTTGTTACCCATAACTTGTATATTCTAATTAATTTTAAAATAAATTCAGAATAGTTTTATGACTAAAAGTCTGTCACCAAAATAGTTCTATGACTAAATGGCTGTCATCGGAACTTGTAATATCCCTGATTTATGTGCTTGAATTTTCTTTAATGACGCTATGAACTTGATAATCAGAAAGATTTTGATTACCACAAAATGAGTAGTAAATTTCCACAGCAATAGTAGTGGGATTCTTTTTTTTTTTTTTTAAAGAAAAGTCAAGCCTTTAAATTTTTTTGGCTATTATAAAACTCCATTATCTGAAATAGAGCTAACAAGATCAGCTTGCATGAAAGTTTGATAATTATTATTTTGCAAACTGTATTACTCATTATGAAAGCAATTACCCCCCGTCTTTAAAGCCATGGACTATACTCCAGGAAATTTTAAGTGCCCATAGTCTGCCATATAGTCAGAACTATACTGCAAATTTTATTTCTCCAAAAGAAGCCGGTTATTCTATTAGGGAATCTTTTCAACTGAAACATAAATGACAATCATTCTGTCATTTGTAATTCAATTCATTTGTATGAATAATCTGCAGCTAGATTGTAGAATCAGGTTGTGGTGCTTCTCTGAAAAGTATTTCTCAGCAAAAAAGGTCCAAGGATAAGAGCTTAAAAAAATCTTCAAGTGCTGTTCCGAGATATGTGCAAGAAGTATATTCTTAGAATAGGGGACAAAGCAGTAGTAAACTGAAATTGTAGTATTTTCTGCCTTTCCAGTATTAGCAAGTTATACTGTTCATGTGAGGGTGTAGTTTTCAGGTTCTTTTCTTCTAGGTAGCCAGGCTACCATATAGGGAAGACTGTGTGAGTAAAGTGCCAGGGAGCATTCCCAGGAACTCAGTCCTCTACACTGCCATAATGCCACGGGCCTTTTGCATAGCTGTCGTCTGTGGGATTCAGCATTGTTCCAAAAAAACTCCTGGGCATGGCTCAGGAATTAGATGGATCAGAGGGCATCGTCTGCAGCAGCTGTCCTGGAAAGAGGCAAATTCAGCATTGCAGAAGGTGTAGTTTTGAGCTGCAGCACCTGAGGACAGTGCCAGTCATGTTTAACTGGGCTCTTCAGAGCCAGCTGAAGTTCCCCATGGCTTTGAGGTGCTGACACAGAGGGGACCTGCCCGGGCAAGGAGTGAGCTGTCGGCACTGGGTGAGGCGCTGATCCTGCGCTGCCCCTGAGCAGATGGTCCAAGTTCAACATATGGCCTTGGTTTTCCTGCTGGTACTCTTCATAGTTGTTAATCCATCCTTAATCTTGGTTGAAATATCTTCCTCAGCATGTGCCTTCTGCTTTGGGATGGATTTCTAGGGATACCTGGGCCCATAGCAGGTAACTACAGCTCCTTTACCTGTGCCAGTCATGGGTCAGTGAAGGAAACACTGTTTTAAGCAGGGACTGAGATTTCTGCCTTTACACAGAAGGTTTGCTATTAGGAAGCTCAGAGATATGGTTATTTTCCTTTTTTTGGTTACTACTTTTTTTCAATACAACAACCAGGGGAGAAAAGTTTTCATTTTCACAGCGACTTTTAAAGCATAAACTCTTATTGAAAGTAGTGTTACCTTGAGATAAATAAAGATTTAATGGGGAGTTTTTCCTAAACTTTGTTGTACACTTGTGTAGCATTTTTCCCTGCTTTGTCTTGTCTTTTAATGTTCCCTAATACAGTTGCAGTGTAGACTATCAGAGTACTTCTAAACTACCTCAGCCAAAAAAACTACTTTCATATTTCCTCTTATAGTGTTCCTAGGTATTTTGTGATCACAGGTTTCAATTTTTGCTGTTTATTTACACCAAAACAGATAGAAAATTTAAACCTAAAGCTCAGAAATAGGAAATTCCAGCTTCCTGTCACCTCTGCTATCTTAAGCATAAAATCTTCAGTATGTTTGTTTTCCTGAAGTTTGGCATGTCAAAACCAAGAAAATACTGTCTATCTCTCTACAGTCTATCTCTATACCTGTTGCTCTCTCTTAGACATCTGTAAGGCTTGGACTACTCTGGTACTTGTCAGTGAACAAATGCCACTGCTATGTGTGGTACCAATGGGAAATCCAACTTTGACACAAAAACAGCCAGTCTCAGTGTAAAGGCTGTTTCTTCCTTTGACTAACAGAATCAATCAATAATCTCTTTGCTTCTTAGATTTGTTCTTCCTTTGTCTTGTGCACTACCATAGTCCTAGGGTTGACTGGTCTGCTCAGTACAGTCCTCAATTCAAGACTACTTAGTAACAATGTCCTTCCTTAACTATAAAACAAGAGGACTGAAAGCAAAAATAACTGATTCACACGCTTCAACTTAAATTTAGGTATGATCCAACATCCAGGATCCAGCACAGTGCACTTACTGTCACATGACAGGGAAATTATCCAACATGCTTTGATATCACAGAGAACAAAAGAAAGGCAAGGATGAGAATGTGACACTGTGGTATTAAAGTGCCATGATACAACTCTCTTATCAGCTTCTTCTCTCTGATCCTGGGCTCCAGCCCCAGCCAGCTAAGTGGCATCTTCTGGGGTCAGTCTAGTATACCCAGGTCTGTCTTCTGCTGGGGAGCCCCAGACTGGACCCAGTGACCATATGGAGCTTCACCCTTGCTATACAGAGAGAAGCATCAACTCCTCACCTGGCTGGCTGTGCTCTTGCTGGCACAGCCCGGGGCACGGTTGGCTTTTTCTGCAAGGCACAGTGATGTCTCCTGCTTGACTGGTACACCATGATCCTTATTTGCAGGGCTGCCTTCTTAGCAGCCAGCTCGTCTTCCCTCATGTGTGGGGTTACTACATCTCAGACGTAGGACTCTGTATCACTGAACTTACGGTCCAAGCTTTTACTAGGATCAAGTTCAAAGACAGAACCAGTGAATGTTTCTCCTTGGTATTTTACAGGGGAGTGCTCAAATTCAGGGAGTGTCTGCAGCAATCTTGTGCCAGATTGTTGTGGCTTAACTTTGGCCAGTAGTGAAGAACCACAGAGCTGCCCCCTCATCCCCAGTGGAGAGGAGAATCAAAGAGGAGAAAGAAAATCTTGTGGGTTGAGATGATAACAGTTTAATGATTGAAATAAAATACTGTATGACAACAATAAGGATGATAATAATAAAAAATAGTAATAATTACTATGAAAAGGGGAGTGAGAAAGGGAGAGGAATAAAACCCAAGACACAAAAGTGATGCCCAGCACAACCTCTCACCACTCACTGACCCGTCCCCAGCCTGTCCCCCAGCAGTGATTGTCCCGTCCCCAGCAATTCCCCCCAGTTTATAAACTGGGCATGGGGTTCTGTGGTGTGGAATGTCCCTATGGCCAGTCTGGATCACCTGTACTGGCTGTGCTCCCTTCTGGCTTCTTGCTCCCCTTCTCCCTAGCAGAGCAGAGAATGCTGAACAGTCCTTAACAGGGTGAGCACTGCTGAGCAACAGCCAGAACATCATCATGTTATCAACATTATTCTCATCCTAAATCCAAGACACAGCCCTGAAATATGAGCTGCTGACCTGAAAATTAACTCTATCCCAGCTGAAAGCAGGACACAGATGAATGTTCAGCTTCTGAGCTTTCAGCTGTGGGGAGAGGAACCAAATGTGCCCCAGTGCAGTTGCTGACTAATGGCCAAATACCAGACATATGATGAAAAATAATCCCCAAGGTATCAATGTCAAGAGTGTTTTTCTAATATATTCTAAACTTGCAGGTTTCATTGGTTAAAGTTTAACACAACATGCTGTGGTATGTCTTCTACTGTGGCATCTTTCTTACAGTAATATGCCTCTCTCTGGTGGTTTGTTATCTCAGTCCCTTCCTTCTCTCTCTATTCACTTTCCTCAGAAAATGGAAAGCATGTTTTCATTCTCACAATCCAGTTTTCTTTAGGGCACAACTGTTCCTATTAATCTCATTTTAATATTGTAATTAATTTTTTCATCAGATAAAATCTTCATTTTGGAGGACTTCTTTGAGTTCAGAAAGCAAATGCATATCTTGTAATTCTGAGGTTCAAGAAAATCTTAATAAAAAAACCTGACTAACCCAGCACCAGAAGTGTAATTTGTAATTCACTGTGTCTTCTCTAATTCTGCCTAAGAAAATAATGTAAAACTGTATTACTCCTGAAGTGAACACCTAGTGTCTTCAAGGTAAACAGATCAGATATTAGGGATAAAAAGCATCCCAGAAGAGTAGCCACGTATCCCTGCATAATGTGTGACACAGAGGATAAAATTCTGTTTCTGTCAGAAAGTCCTGAAGGACATTATTCATAGGCAAATTAAAAAGAGCAAGCTTTCATGAAGAGACTGTAACAGGCTGCTTGTCTGGTTCCTTCCTTACAGGAGCTGAGGACCATTTAATACTCTCTCATCACCTGCTAACCTTCTCCTGGGCTGCCCCGTGACATCATCCCTCTCCTTTTTGCTGTGCTCATTTCTGCACTACTTGGATTATCCTCGATGCCTCATTCTGTGTGTGTGGTATCAGTCTCTATTTGGTTGTGCATCAACAGCCACCCGAGAGGTCACTTTCATTCTTTTTATGTCCATTACTGATATATCATTTTTAAGGTCCACTTGTTCTTTTTCAATTACTAAAGACCTGGTCAGGATAGCTGTGCAGCCTCTTATTAGCAGTTTGAGCACTGACACTGATCTGTGGATTACTACGTGTGCATTTAAACATTATTGCTTGACTGTTATATCCACTTACTCTAGATGTTAAGATAAGCATATGAACAATTTAATTTTGCATAGAGAAGGAGAACCTGTGAACTTGCATTAAAACTGTAGAATGATGCCTCTCATTCAAGGTAAATATACAAATTACTTCCCTTGAGGGAGAAAAACTACCAAAGTACTAAGCTGATTCTTGAGGGGAGGGGATGAGGGGATGCTCATAAAAGCAAAGAATTGGTTCTACATGTGGTTGGTTCTGGTGGGTTGTTTTTTGTTTGTTTGTTTTGTTGTTGTTGTTTTCTGTTTTGTTTTGTTTTGGTTAGGTTTGTTTTTATTTTTGTTTTTTAACTTAGAATTAGGGTATTATGCTTTCAGTATAACAGCTAGCAGAGGTCCATCAAAAAGAAGTTGAGGACAGTGCTTATTCTCCATTTGCCAGCTTAAAGTTCCTGTCCAGAGATGTTGTATCCATCTGAAAACTATCTAGTTCTAAACCTGAATTGGAGTCCTTTGGGGATTTTTGTTGTTATTCTGGTTCAAATTTTTAGTAAACTGGGATATAAATTCTTGCATTCTGTGGAAACTGGCAGGAAAGAACACACACTAGAGGGCAAATGTCTGCAAATATATGTGATGGTAAGCATATAGTAAATAGGGAGCTCCTAGAGTTTTGGAGTGTGGGCTTGGACACGTGCTCCATGTCCCTCAGGACAGGCTCTGTGCCCAGCCCAGCTTGCCCAGGCAGCACAGGTGTGAGGCAGCTGTGATGCCTTTTTCCTGGGCTTAGAATTAAAAGCCGAACACGGTTGGAGGGGAAAAGGGATTTTACCTCGGTGTTTATTAAAGATCCTTTGCTCCAGGCAGGAGCTCCCTGCAGCAGTGCCCGCCCGGGCCGGTGCACGGAGCCCACCAAAGCCCCCCGTGATGGATCACGTGTACAGTCACAGATCTTGCATGGCAGCACATCTACCACAGGGTTCCCAACGGGGGGCTCAGGAGCAGCCCCCTCGTAAGGAATGCCCCCCCTGCACGGGTCTGTCTCAGTTTACAGGATGTGTTCTGGAGAGGACCTTGGCTCTGGGGCTCTCTGACACCCTAACTACGAGGTTTCCAAGGTGTTCAGGATCTTGGCTTAGCAGAACTTTGGGTCTAAGCGAGTTATCAAACTTAGGGAATTACAAGTGTGTGGGCTAAAAGCACTTGGGATACATAAAGCTGCATAAAAGTGTATATGAAAGGGGGAGATGAGAAAAGTATATGAAGAAGCAAAATCATCATGGCATCAGCTGGGGACGCTGTTCTGGGATGGAGGCTCTGCTGCCCTGGTCCAGCTGGAATCCCTCGTGGTTCAGCAGCACGAGCAGCAGCCTGGATATCATGAGCCCCTGTGTGAAGGGAGGGACACTCACACCAGAGAAGGCAAGGGGCATTTTTCACAGATACTGTATTCTTAATTAGAAATTAGCTTTTGACTCTACCATCTAATTAGATAAGAAGGTATCTGATTAGATTTCAGGACATTAATTCATGTTGTCTCTGGCTGCTCATTTAAATGCTTTATTCCACAACCAGAGAATCCTGCCTAAATTTCTGAACTGGATTAGAAACCAATGTAGTCTGCCAAGCAGGATTTTTTTTAATAACTGATTTTCATGCTCGTAGGTTGTTGTTTTTTTTTTTTTTTTTTG
>VZSE01007190.1:72285-130277 GCA_013398275.1 Promerops cafer | reverse complement strand
TTTTTTTTTTTTTTTTTTTTGGGGGGGGGGGTGAGTTTAGTTTGATTTTTTGGTTTGTTTTAAACTAAACTCAGAGAACTGAACTTATTAAATCAGCTAGTTCAAGGCATTTTTTGTGGATCTTATGTATTTATTTGTGACTTAAAAAAAATTGTAATATAATTTTAATAAGTATATAGGTCAGATTTGAACCAAGTAATTCAGTGTCAGTATGTTGAGATGTTGAGATTTGTCATGCCGCTGTCTAGTCCTGTTTGCTTTTTGTTGCAAAGAGAACCCATGAGATAAGAAAAAAAATAACCGTATAACAGTTCAAACTCTGGTGAAGGAGCCAAGTTTCCTATGGTACAGTGCTCTATATAAAGTCAGAGCAGCTATTCTGAAAAGAGTTGTGCTCTCTCTACACCCATCTGGGCTTTCACATGACACGACACGACACGACACGACATCACATCACATCACATCACATCACATCACATCACATCACATCACATCACATCACACAGATCACACAGGTTTTTGCAGGAACCTGCCTTAGCACTGCCTGTCTAGGAGTCATCAGAGAAGGAACCTTACCAAAACCCAAGTTCTCAGACACTAGCTCATAGTGTCAGGAATAACCAGAGCATCCAAAGGGCCTGGAGAGTTTGCATCACACCTATATGTCTCCAAAACCACAAGAAGCATTTTGAGATGTACTTGTATGATTTTGAAAAGTGGCCCTGCTGACAATCAGGGGCTCCCCATGCATAGGAATGCTGGGAAAATTTCAAATGCAACCAGGCTCCAGTGTGTCACAGTCCCCTGCTCCATTCCCAAGAGAGGAATTGTCATTTTACTGAGGCCAGGCCCTTTACCACATGAATCTCCTGTTCTCACAGAACCCAGCCAGATACAGAAACAGCTTATCTCTGCTTACTTAGCTACTGCTGAAGACTAGCAGCAAAAATCTGGCACTGAGGTTTCAAAAGACCCTGTCCATCTGACACTTTAACAAAGCCTTTTCTGCCATGTTATTCTGTGCAGAATGTTGTGAAGATACAGTCTTGTCCTCCACTTTAGAAGTACACTCTCACCTTTGAGTTAATATTATGTATAAACTTCCTGACAACTAAAGTGGGGATATTCTGGCAGTGTCTGACTTATGCCTACATTTAAAAAATCAGAATGTTCCATGACAGTAATAGCAATAGTAATACTAACAATAATAGCTATTATTATTGTTATTATTGTTATTATTGTTGTTGCTATTGTTATTCAGACTGAAATGGAGACAGTACAACTCATTTCATGCAAATAGGTCCAGTGAGGTCACATAGGAAAACCATATGGAATCAGGGTGGCTTCTTGAACAACTCATTACATAAACAAGTTAACAGTGCAAACATGAGAACTTCATGTAGACAGAAAATATGGAGACTAGCACTTGCCCCTCTAAATCTCATAGCACGACCTGATTCAGACTGCTTCTCAGCCTATTTGCACATTTTAAAAGTTTATTTTTGAACAAGTTAAAATGATCTGTTTGGTTCCTCAAACAAGAGAAAAATGTATTTCAGTTTTATTAATTAGGAAAATTATAATATATGATAAAATTTTTGAATAATTGAATAATTTCCTCTTGCATTAAAAAACATGATAATGAAACTAGAAGAAAGCCAAAAGGGATCTATTCAGGCATTATGGGTTTCTTATGTACCTTCAAGACTTCACACTGTCCATGTGAAGAACCACAGGTATGTCAACTTTAGTCAGTGACTCTAAGGAATTATATTAGGAGCAATTTACAAAATTGTATCTGTAGAAAGGATTTCCTAGCTCAAAAATCTTCACAACTTTATTGACTGCATGCAACTACACTCTGGCTGATCTCTAAAGAACTCTGTGGAAGAGGTGCTCAGCACTTATTTGAAAAACAGAGACATGGGTAAATAAACTTGAAGTGTCAAATAGATACAGAAAAGCTCATTCTTACCTTGCTGCTCTTGACTAAAGTCCACAGAAACCTTATGGGAAACTCTGAAGCCTCATAAAGGAGCTGCTGATCAGAGCAAAAAGCTGGAGCTACAAGTACTAGGACACAGTATTAAATATGGGCAAACTCTGAAACATCCAGGCTGAACTATTTACTACCCATCTCTGGTTTGGTTTTATTTTTACTGTAGGTCTTATTCTTTGCCATCCCAAAGCAGGTTGTTAGTCTCTGGTACTCTCTGGTACTTTGTTCTTGGATCGTGCAGCCTAACCAGGAAGGCAGAGCAGTGTTTGCTCCTCTGTGGATGCCCGGAGAAGGGGGGTGTGACACCCAGCTGAGGGGCACCCATCCAGCACAGGCAGCCCCAGGATGAGCCCCTCACTGCAACAGGACCTTGTCACTGGGCAAAGGGCACCAGCACACTACTGAGGTGTCACTCCAGGACTAATTGTGCTGTCTGGTTGAAGAGGAATTTTACCTTAGGTTTTGAAACTTCAGGGCTTGTGTTGTTTTGCACAGAGGATTGTACTGTCCAGTGAAACTGCAGATTTCCAATGAAAAAAAGAATAAGATATCTTAAGATATAAAAGATATAAGATATCTTATACCTTAGAATATCTTATTTTAGAAACTATTGAATGACAGGGCAGGAAACTTGAATGCAATGTCTTTCCATTTCTCTTTATCCAGTACTTTTCTACTGAACAAATCCACTTACTTATTTAATGAGTTCTCCAGTAACTTTGGGGAATAAAAGTCCATAGCAGTGCTGAATAACTGCATCAAAATAACTGTGGAGAATGATAAAAGCAAATACCTCCCTGCCCCCAGATAATGACCCCCTTCAAACGTGTGCGAGAGCACACGTCAGGGTGGGCTGTAGCTGCTGAAGCCATGGCCTGTGATGGATGGTGGGCCCCAGCCCTGCTGCCCCAAACATTGTCAGCTCCTGGAAGAGTGATTTGTGCCCTCCCAGCCACTCCCAGGAGGTGCATGGGGGATGGACCTTCCTGTTCCTTGGAAATACCCGGGGTTAGAGCTGATTGCTACGTGGGATTGTTTTTCTGACAAAAGCACCTCTTCCTTGCTAGACTGCTGGCATTACATAGTTTTCAAGGGCCCACATTCATTTCCCACACAAGTGTTTCCAAGTGTAAATTTGAGATTCTACAGACACTGGTGGATTTCTGCAGCTACGAAGTGTATTCTTTACTATAGGCTAAAAAAGTGGATACTGTCTATAAAACTCAGGCTGCCAAAATGAAATCACAAGTAATGCAAAGACATGCTGCTTGGAGCCTGTCAAAACCTATTTGCTGTTGTGGGTGACATTCTACTTCCAGCAGTAAGAATTTGATGGACCTTTATTTCATACCTTCAAGGAGCCCTACACGGCTCAAAAGCCCAGCTGAAGAAAACATCAGGGAGAAAAATATAAACAAGTGAGAGTGAAAGTAAGGAAGAAACAGACAGTGGGAAAGCAGGCATCTGTGAAGCTTGGAGGTGGCCAGGGAATAACTGTGGAGGTGCTTTGAACAAACCTTTTGCCATCTGCATTACATTCAGCAATACTTACCTAGTAATTCTTTGTCATAGGATAAAGTAATTACTGTGGTAAAGCAAGAGCATATGGGTTCTTTTACTGAGTGACAGAAATTAAAATGACTGTAAGAATTTAGCACTGATCATCAGTATTGGCAGCTTAAGCTTCTCACTGAATCACTGTCACAAGTAGTTTTTAATTGTGCCATATCATTTTCCAGCCACAAGTGACAAAGAAGAAAATATATAATTTTTTTGTTATAGGAGTTAATTTAGTTTGCAGTTTCACCTTTAGCAGTAGGAATGCCCTTTATACAGAGCATTTATCAGCACCTTTTATGTGCCAGTATGACTGCTGAAGAAGTGACCTGCATTTCACTACCTGCCTAGATAGAGCTACCTGCCTTTATAAATTTTCATTGCTATTTTGTGACAGGGTTTTGGATGGATTTGTTTTGGTTTGGTATCTACAGTATTTTATTTTGCCCTTGCTCCTAAATCTCCTAAATCAGAATGCTTCCAGCTGAATTGATCATCATACAGCCATGCTTCTCTTTTGGCAAGAACCAGCTGGGTCAGACTCTCTCTAGCCCATACAGGTGTTAGAGATAGCAGATATCCAGCTCTTCCCTCCACTGTGAAGCTCAGCAGAAGTCACAAGCAAGTGTGGGAGAAGCTGAGAGCCAAGTGGGGAGTGCACTCTTCCCCTTGGATTTGGGCTAGCTCTGGTCCTTGTTTTAGGGGAGATGCTGCCAGAAACAGATTCACTTTCCTCTTGTGCTTTTGAGGTCCTGGGTATCAACAGACTCCTTTGTGTCTGCTGTTTCAACTCCTGGTCACCTGTGTCCAGTGATGTGTCCCAGTGATGAATGACTACAGCTCAGGACCTGTTGACGGTGCTGTTGCTGTAACCCAGATCAGCACAGCAAGGGCTGAGGAGCTGATGTAGAAGGATGATAGGGAAGTCTGAAGTGGGAGTGACACAGACAATGCTTCCTCCAGCCAAAATAAAAGTCTGGGAACCCCTTATTCAGTTACTGATAAAACCTGGGGTCTTAAAACATAGAGGTTTGTTTTTTTTTCCTTGCGATTTGACTGTCCTAGTGTGTGTAAACACTTACAGAAGGTACAGCAGCAGTACTGGCAGTCCCAGGGCACAGAGACAGGCTGATGGAAACGCCTCTGTGAGGTTCTGTGCTGGGACATTTCTCCCTGACCTCTTCACTTCTCAGTGCTAGAGCAACTGAAAAGCATATTTCTGCAGATGTGATAGTGGGCAGCCCAAGATGGAACCATGTCAGTGCCCCACACCTCAGGCTGCCAGCTTCCAGTTGCACTGGGATGGTGACAGTAGAATAAGCTGTAATTTACAACTCTGCTTTGAATCTTCAATTAACCAGCCTACTAGATGTTAATGACAGTTCACGTTTTCCTGCTTCATATTGCTCTTAATCAATTTGAATAACAGATTGCCATGGAAGACTGAATTAAACTATCTGTGACATTAATTCCATTTTTGTTTTATGTTTAATGATATAAAGCTGCTAACTGCTTTGTAGTTATGAGTGATGGATTTTCAAGAAAACAAAGCTGTTCCAAGTTTCTTTGAAAAACAAATGAGTGGAAGGATATTTAATGGGCCCTTTTTCCTTGCAGATTTAGGTCCTGCCTAGGAATCTGGCAGGGCACAAAATAGGGTGAGGAGAAAAGCTTCTTAGTGCCAGACTTTTTTTCCTGATTATTACTGAGTTGCAGTGCTACTTTGGAAGAGAGGATGTGCATGCAGGGAACCTATCTGTACCTAAGAGCCAGAGAACAGAAACATGGCATAACTACCTCATGAGGTGTTTTTCTGGCATCACTCCAGCTCTGAGCCTGCAGGTATTGTCGGTCACCATTACTTCTTAGACAAATATTCACTGCTTGTGGACACTGTCACTCAGCCCCCAAATTATATATTGACAGTCTATTTAGAGTGTGACTCATTCTCATTAAGAAGCTCTCCTGCTAGAAGAAAACAAAATACTTACTCTCTTTAACTAGAGTCACAAGTGATTATGGCTCTTTATAAACCCTTCAGAAATAGTGATACACTGAAAAGTGGTAAACTGGCTCCGGAAGAAGTAAATTTCTCAAATGACCCATCAAGTGATGAAGTCAAAATGAGACACCTGTTGACGACAGGCTAATAAGTGCTCCATAGATAAGAAAAGGATTATCCTTTTGTCTTAAAAATTAAAGTTCAAGAGGGAAGGTTTGAGGCTTTAATTTGTTGCTCTATCAGGGAGTTGAAAAGCAACTGATTTAATACACTGTTGTTCCTATAGTTTATGCTGGATGTAGTTCATCAGTTCTTTGATTCACCTCATACACTGATCTTCTTCAAAGATTCTAAAAGAGTTATGCAAAGATTCAAAGAAATGTGTATTGTCTTTTGCTGCTGTTGCATATTTTGCTGCCACAGTGGAGGCTTCAAGACAGCTTGAGGCTGCTTTTGAGAGGTTTCTCACACACTAGGTGAGTTCAAATTGTTCACACATTAGTTATTTAAAGTCTGTCCCCCGGTGCTGAGACAGGAAACAACTGTCAGTAGAGACAAGTTGTTGAGATCACTTTTTTGAACACTACTGAGTGCAAACAAAAGCTTTTCAGCACTGACGGATTCCTTTGTCTCCCTGATGCCACCCTGCAGCTCCTGGCATGTAGATGTTAGTGAAAAGGATTCTCTGTGAGGAAAGATCCAATACTCAGATCCTTTGGCATTCATCATTTTTCAAGTATCTTATGTTACGTTTTACATATTTCACTCAAAGTTTCAAGTTTAAATTCAGTCATGCTTTTCAGCTCTAAGACCTATGGGGTTTTGTAAGTTTATTTTTCATTTATTGGGGATTTCTACTTTTAGGCATTTTTACTTTTCGTAATACACTCTGGAATTCTCATGGGGTAATTGTCTACTTTTTAAGAGTCAGTGTTAACTGTAACGATATAAACATAAGTAGGCCAGTAATTAACTATAAATAACAGCACTTTGAATCCATCTTTCATAACAAAAATTCTCCTCATTTGTCTTTCCTGGTTAGATAGCTCTAGCTGAAAGTGAAGGAGCCTATCAGTGCATCAGAAACATACAACAAAGATTTTTTTTCTCTGACAGTGTCATTTTCACAGAAAGCTAATATTTCAGTTCTGGAAGCAGGCAATCTTAGTGCTGTCATTTTTGTAATTATGATGGGAAATCTCATGATAGTATTTTATTTTCAAAACCCAGCTTCTGGAGATGTGGTCTCATAATCTGTTGTACTTTTATTTCACTCATTAAAACTTTACACATCAAAGAATACTTTAGATTCTGTTAAAGTACATAATTAGTTTAAACATTTTTGATTCTCTTTATGCCTATGTCTTCATAAAGTGTGAGTTTAAATTGTGATTTTACATTCGAGGGCTGATTGTACTTCATAGTTTAATTTTTCTTTTTAATGATTGTCCAGAACAATTTTTCATTCTGACATTATGTTACAGTGTAACACATTATCCAGTATATTAGCAGATCATTTTATCTGTTTGGAAAAATGCCAGCATCTCTTTCAATGTGCTTTGAGCATGCAAATGAAACCTACGATAGCTCTGGGCCAGGTGATGGTCAGTGACACAAGGAAAACCTCAGGATAAGGGACACCAGAAACAAGCTGCAGTTTGCAGGAATTCTGCTGAAACAGCTGGTCCTCAAACCAGCAGGCTTTGGTTGTCTCTTGCAATCCTCTTCCCATCAAGGCAGTTCTTCCTGAGGCACAATATGCCCACAATATGCTCAGTGGATTTCCCCAGGGTCTCTGGTGCTGCAGCAAACATAGTCAATACCTCAGGACACCTGCTGCCCTGGTGCAGGATGGTTCTCATGTTGGCCCAGCCTTGGTCATGAGTTACACAGCACAAGCTTTGCCTAGCACCCAGGGATCCTTTTCTGTGGTGGCAAAGGAATTAAAAATGAAACTGCACATGTGCAGCCAGGTGAGCCACCTTGCACACTGAGCCTTGCCAAGCCAGGGAAGGTGCTTTCTCCAGTTACTGCCATCTTCAGCATCTGATTCAGCAAGAAGAGCCTTTGCTTTTGTGACAGTTGTTTCAAACCCGGAAGATGAGGAAAGTGCAGCAATAAAAATACCCACCTCTTCCGACAGCTTGTGCACTCCCACGGGCGACTTCCCTTGTCCAGGACACGCACTGTGCGACGGTCTGGCACAGGGTCACTTGCCTGCTGCAGTGACCTTCATGTGCTCCAGCCACCCATCAAGATCATACTTGTTGTTAGCAAAATATAAAATTGATTAGAATTAACAGAGATAAATAATTTGAAATGGAAATGTAATTGAGATGAGATGATGAAGAAATTAATATTGAATCTAATGAGGTAACTTAAAATACTTCAAATTAAGATTACTTTGATTTCTTATACTAATGGCCAAACTTTAAATATGTAACAGGGTTGAAATTTAGGAAGACAATGTTGGCACCCTTAAGACATCCTTCCATGGTTGCATTTGAGCAGCCACACAATGACATGCCAGACAAGACCTCTCAGCTTCCACAGCCTCACTCAGGTGGAAACTCTAGAGTATAGAAAAAAACAGTACCAAAATTTCTCCTGACCTCCACTGGTCCAGAATGTCACTATTCATACTTTAGTGACAACAAAGAAATACATGACCAACTTGTTCTCCAACTACATGCAGAAATATTTTCTTTTCAGCTAAAACTGAAGTAGTTAGAACAAGAAAACTGTTTTCTAGATACCTTTCCCCATAGTCCCTAAAGATTAATTATGCAGGAAAGGAATATTTATGCAGAAGATTTTCTTTAAAGCTACTGTTTATAATTTGGCTTTCAGCAAAGGATATTCCATGTGATTTGACCAGTTTTCTGAGCCTTTTTCTTTAAACAAAGTCAACTAAAAAACTCTCAAATTCAACTTCTACATACCACCCTAAGTAGCTCTGTAGGCAGGTGATGTACTGGGTGGGTGATGTACTTCTGATGTCTCCTCAGGGAAGCAGAAGGCACAGGTCATCAGTGAACCTGGCACAGCAGGTTTAGTCAGCTAGGAGCAGCATGGTGAGAGGCTGGTACCTAGACATCTCAGATCCTCCGTAGACAGAGCATATGGCAAAGTGTAATGGGCTCCCAGGGCTCAACAGACTACGGTCGCAGCCTGTAAAAGAGAAACAGGGTGCTTGCCCTGAAAAAACTCAATTCCAGCTCAACTCAATCAAAAAACTCAAATCCTGTGGGGGCTTGCTGAAAGTGAGAAGGGATCATCAGTGTGTGATCTGAGACTGGCAAATAAGAAATTAAATATCACCATTGAAGTGTTTAATCACTGCTCACATTTTGTGTTTACCTTTACGTTGATCATTAAAGAGCCACTTGAGCTGCACTGAGTCAAGCCTCTGGGCTGGCTCATGGACTCATGGCATGCAGAGCAGCAGAACTTGGCAGGTGCTCTGGAAGAAGCTTGTCACCTTCCAAAGTGTGGGGGAATATTTCTCAGTGATTTTCTGAGATGCCTCATGGCCCAGCAGCAGCAGCATCAAGACTAAACTTTGCAGCCTCAAGGCTGAACCACTGGGACTTACCTACCTTTATCTCAGGTAAGGGAGGAGCTAGCTCATAGAGATATGGGAAGAGAGTTCATTTTCTTTGTCCTAATTGCCCTTGCATCATGAAAAAAACTGGCTTCTTTTCTTGAGAGAATTCTCCCAGAGATTGAGGGCTGTCCACATAGTCTTTCTGTGGAGGAACTCCACTCTTTGGTAGTACTGTGTCTTACCTGTAGTTTTCAGAGGTGCAGCAGATTGTTTTTCTTTTCTGCTGTATCCGTGGTTCATGTAGGACTTCTCATACGATTGCTGTTCTCTGGTCCCCCAAGAGAATGGAACAGGCAACTTGAATCCGTATCATCTTATTGTGCATAACTTCATGATACAATCCTCTTTCTTTGGGGAAGGTAGAAGAAAAGCAGCCTTTTCCCACACAGTGCTCATGACTGTGCAGGACTTCTGTGCAAGGCTCTCAATGGACTGTGGCAGCCACAAGCACTAAAGCAGGAACAGAGAAATGCCTCAAGGGCCAGCTGTGGCACCTGGCACAGCCTTGCAGAGGGCCGTTTTCAGCAGGTCAGACCAAGATCACCTGCCATCCCCTCATCCTGCTGCATGGGCGGATCCGTGCTGCGTCTGCTGGCTGCCACTGGGGTCTGCGGCACTCCCAGAAACCCAAAGTGGGGCACACCTGGGACTTCTGCATCCCCTCTGTCCTGCCCTGAGCTGTCTGTGTGGCCGGGCATAGCCCCTCCTCCCCCGTGGCACTGGTGGAGCTGGGCCAGTCTGCCCCGGGGGTGGCTGACCATGCTGCTGCCCCCAACAGAACCTAGCCTGGCCCAAGCACCTTGTCTGCCATTACTCCAGCACCGCTGGCTTTCTAAAATAGCAATCCTCGTTTATGTTATTAGCTCTAATCGGTCATTAGGCCCTCAGAAGGGCAGGCTGTGCTACCAGGGAACGGGTGCAGGTGCCCTGACAGCTACAGCAACAGCTGTGTTCTGCCCAGTGGGGCTGCAATCTGCTATCCTTTCAATGCCCTGGGTCAAAATGCACAACAGCAATAAATTAATCCCTGCATGCCTTATGGGAGCATTTTCCCTGGAGGATTTGCTGCTGCTCATGGGCTGGTGGGTTTTACCAGCGCTGCAGAGGCAACAAGGCCCAGAAACATCCCCTGGAGCGCCCGCAGAGCTGCGTGGTCTGAGCCTGGCATTGTTATCTGATTGTTCTTTTATCTGAGTTACAGAGCACAGAAGAGCTGTCTTGGGGATTTTCTGGGCACATGGAAAATGTATATGCTGACTGACACTGCTTTTAGAAATGTGTGATAGACTTGTGGGAAAATAGATTCCTTGTGCTGTAATTTTGCAGTTCACTCCAATATGATAATTTTGTTTGCATCACATACAATTCTGACACAGATTCATGGTGTGGTTTTACACACCTTATTCCTCAGCCTTTTACACTTCTGTCCTATACTGTCAGGAAAAAAGAAATGCTCTTGTATATTTTCACTATGACAAAGCTTTTAGTCCACTGTTTCCTTTTTACTTTCCTAACTTAATGTTCAAGTGCTTTTTTAAAAAAAAAAAAAAAATTAATCAACAAGTGTCTTTGGTAGGTTTGATATGACCTTGTTATTTTCACAAATACCCACCCCAAAATTGGTAACAAATATCTGCAGTCTGAAATCTAAGCTGGCAGCTAAGTCTCTATAAATAGCAACCTTTCCATGGTACCTTCCAGACTTTCTTAGCTGCTTGAAGACTTTGGTTACAATAGCTGATATTTTTGTCATCTTTCCCTCTGCAGATTCTCAGAGCTGTCCTTGCACTTTGCTTCTGGGAAACAGAGGTGAACAAGAGTGTAATGGAAATTAACAGCTGACAAACCAAATGTCATGAAAACATTGGCCCTTCTCCTGGTGCTTTATTCAAAAATAAAACCTTTCCTTATCTTGAGTTCTTATGTGAAAAACCTCATAGCCCCAGTGGGACATTGTGTGGATCCAGGCACTGCTGCTGCAGGGAGGGTGCTGGGGTCTGCCAAATGGGACAGCACCGAAGCCAAGGAGGTGATCTCTATCCAAACCAGATACAGCGCTGGGGAGCGCAGAGAAATTCAGCAAGACTCTTTTAAAGCAAGGAAGAGCATGACAATCTGACTGATTTTGTCCTTTGACAGGTTATCACTGAAAATAACTGACCCAGGGAAAGAAACTGACAAATACTCTTAACAAGGCAAAGTGAGAAGTTTGCCAAATACCACGAGTGATTCCAGGTCCAGCGCAGGTCTCCGCTCAAGCCATGGAGAGCTGTTCTGCTGTGTTCAGGGCACGGCAGGTCCCCAGCTGGCTGTGGGGTGCTGTGGGCTGGTCCTGCAGGGGTGACCGGGATGTCAGCAGCCCAGCTATGACCCTGTGAGAGAGATGTCAGGAGCCCAGATTGGACCCTGTGAGATCAAGATTGTTTCCACATGTGCCTGTTCTCATAAAAGCTGCCCAACTGACTGACCACAGGCACACCTTGGTCTCAGCCTGCACTACTGAGTGGTTTACCAGTTTGCCTCTTCTGAATTACCTCCCTGGGAGAAATTCTGGATTCAGGTCCACAGGTGACATGATGCCACTGGTGCAAGTGGGACAGGTCAGGTACACTAAGGTCCCCATGGTGTGTGGGGACCTCTCCACTAGCCCTGGTGCACAGGGTCAGTGTCAGCTACCTTTGAGCTGTGCTGGTAGTAATAGCAAAAAAAAAAGGTTCAAACCTGGTACAGGCAGTAACGTACATCTAAACATAAACCTCATTTTACACTTTCAGTGTTATACTCATTGACAAATACAACAGCCTGTAGGTTGTTAAACCTGAAGTTAAATTCAGATTTCTTAATTTATTTTTTTTTCTAATAGAAGAATACCAAAGGGTTAGGGTTACATGAACTTCAGTTTTGATGTAAAAAGCAGATTTAATCTTTTACTAAAGATTCCAAAGCTTAAAAAATGCACTTAAATTTTGTTTATTGCCATATTTAATCCTAAATTTCAAAGAAAGTGATATCATGACTCACACCTGCTTGTATTGTCTAGCATTATTCCCAGAAAGACTAATCAACAGATTTGACAAAAAGATTAATTACAGTCCTCTCAGGAGACAGTTTGTTTACTAAACAATCAGCCATATGCAAATTCCTGACTTACCATGTCATGTTTAATGGCTTCTTGAGGGAGTGTAACAGTTTGTTTATGTTTTCACACAATAACTTCAGCTGAGAAGTTGCTTTTAAGGAAGAGGTGGAACTTGAAAGTGGTTGAACTTTACTGTCCGATGCACTGAAGGAAGACTCTTTCTGCGTAAACCAAATGGAGCTGGTTTCTGCATTCACTTTTAGGATAAAAAGCCACAGCAACCCCCTTTTTGCACTGTTTCCAATGAGCACTTTGCTGTGCTGACATTGTATAAAAGCCAGTGAAAGGAATTGCAGCCGGGAAGCTGCACTTGGTGTGCGCAGGGTGTGAACGGGCTGGTGCAAACCAAACATGCAAAAAACTACACAAGTGAAAGATGGGGGGGTCAGCACAGTTTGAGGGGTTGCTTTCACACCCAGTTTAAGGGTGGCACTAAGTGATCAGCAGGTGTTGAAGAACAGATGGATTTAGGTTGTGGGTGCTGGGAATGGGGGTCCTGCAGACCCCTATGTGCAGACAAGGCCTGGAAAGCCCAGCCTCTCAGCAGAGCAAAGAGCCACACAGGGGAGAGAGGTGTCAAGTCATCAGAAATTTTTAATTTTTTTTTTTCCCCAACTTTATTTTTATGCTTTTTCTATTTGAGAATTTTCTGCTTTTTCTATTTCCCACACTAGAATATTTAAGCACTGAAAATCAGCCTGTGATTTTTTCAATGCAGCATCCCTTTTGTTGCTTTGCATGATTATACGTACTATTAAAAAGGTGTAGTTTTGATGGTCTCCTCTAATTAAGTTTTAATTGTTTCCTAGTTATTAGTATTTCAAATATATTTATTCTCCCAACATGAACCACCTTTTGGGGACTTCTTGGTACTGACAATTCTATTTACATGTATATATAATGAACACTACATGTATTCATTAAAAAATGATGTAATAGTATATATTCTTTACATGCATATAAAATATATACTCTGTGTACAACATATGTGTGTCCATTTGTGGAACAATCTACAGGAATTCTGTATAGTCAGAGGTGTTTTAACTGTAAAGGAAAGGTAAAAGCAATCCGGCTGCATAGTCTAGTAACAACAGCCAAATAGGTCAACTTTTATTCCCAGTCTTCTTTCTTTGTATGCCTGGAAACCTATTTTGCATAACATTTAAAAAGCAGGATATTTATGACAATTGTCATTAATCTCAAATTGCTAAAAGTGCAATTTCAGTGGCTGAACTTAACGTTTACAGCATCACAAGTTTCCTATGCTATTAATTTCTTAACATTCTCTATCCCACCAACACGGGCAATATTGATATATGGAAACCATCTGGAAGTCTGTTAAATTTAATGGTGGAAAGGGAATTCAGTAGGCCTGGAAAACAACTTTAAAAATACCTAATTTTTCAATAAATTAGGAAAATAGACAGTATATAAAGGGTAAAACCATTTATTTATTTTTTTGACTCAGAAAATTTTAAACTTTTAAAATAAAAATTAGTAAATTTTCTGTAATTTACTGTGTGATATAATACCAACAGAGAGGATGCATATAGAGATAAAGCTCTACAAATCCAGACTGAGAACCTTGACATGATGCATTTTTAACTGATACTAATGGCTTCCCACATCCATCCCCCATATTCAGGATGACTGACATATTGTCGTAAGCAAAGAGCTGCAGATGAAAAATTAAAAGTAAACTTGTGAGATCCAATAGGAAAAAGTCTAACCCTAACCCTAACCCCATTAGCACCAGTGCTGGGGGTCCTCAGCCCTGGGACCCCTCCTGCGCCCTGGCGCCGATGTTGGGGGTCCCTCACCCCAGGGACCCTCCTGTGTCCCAGCGCTGACACCAAGGTTGTGTGTTCAATCCCCGTATGGGCCATTTGCTTAAAATGTTGTTTCATGACACTATGATCCTTGTGGGTCCTTCCAACTCAGAATATTCTGTGAATCTAGACTCTGTGATGCTGCAAGCAAACTAACGGGCTGGGCACTGCAGGGCAGCACTCCACCCTGTGTTCTTTGTCTGTACTTTGGATCTCTGTGATTCTTACTCCAGAGGATTCTCGCACAGTTACAGCCTTTGCAGTTGGTACTCTGTCTTCCTGTTTTAATAAAATATAGATAAGGCTGGACACCTTTTTAAAAGCTAAATATATTATATGACTTATTGGAGCAGTTATACTGGCACTTTACAGAATAGTTTTATTGCCATCTCAGCAAGTGTCATTTTAGCATAATTGCTTCTCAAGTAATATAGGATGGTTGCAGATACATATTATGTAATCAGACAAAAATGTTAATAAAGAGCCTTTTTCCAGCCTTTTGAGGGATTTCTTTTTCAGGCAGTGAAGCCTCACTGGAGCTAAGCTAATTAATGTCAACTTTATTGTGGAAGATATTTTTATCAGTTGCTTTGATACCAGGAAATGTAGGATGATTTTTCTTTTTAAGCCTGAAGAAAAACAATTAGCAAACCAATTAGTCAGAGGTATGGAGCTCTTGTACCAGTATCGGTATTTTGGATAACAATTTATGAACCTGGATATCTGTAGGTGTCTTTTAGAGCCTTTGTTTGATATATTTCTCACTGTTCTCCTGCATCCAGGAGACACTTACCTCAGGATCTGCCCAGCCCCGTTCACTCTCCTGGAACCCTCCCATCACCTCAACAGGTCCTGGAGGAGGTGAGTCCCTCTCTGTGCTGCTGAGTTGTCCCCTTCCATGAGGAAAATTGATGAACTTTAACCACATCATTATCCTATTTAAACTGGTACCAACTAAGAAGTAGCTGCTAATTGACTGAAACCCAGTGTTTTGCTGAGGTATATTTATTTGTGTGCACAGATGCCAGGAAAACCCAGGCCTGAATAGCATGGAATTGGTGATGCAGCATAATCCAGGTGTCAGGAACAGCATTACTGAGTGAAAGGCAACAGTGTCAGTAAATTTAGGGTACTGTCAAGCACAAATTACTGCACAGTTTGTTATTATCATCAGCTTTATTCCCCTCTTTCAGCATTTCACATCAATCTTAGCGCAAAGTGACAGACAGCTGGGGGATCTGATGGCAGGACATCAAAATTATACAAGTCACAGCGAGAATAAATGTTTTCCATCTATCTTTCTGTCAATGGCCTTGGGAAAGATCAACTGCAGATAAATAACATTGAGCTCCATCAGGCATCACCACTTATATCTGAGGAACATGAATTCCAGGAGATAATGAAGTTTGGATTAACCTCATTCAGTGCTCTGGGGTATTGAGGTAGGGGGGTTATTCACAATATTCTGACCTGGCCCATTGCCACCACCATCTACCATGCTCTATCCCACCTGTTGGGGAATTGCTACTGGCTGTCTCACTTATTGAAATATTGAACCTTATTACCAAAGTTTGGACGGCCTATGTATCTTAACTACACAGCAAGCATGTTTATGTGACTTGTAAAAATTGTCTATGTGTGGACAGCAAAAAAGTTGTATCCTAATTTGTATGAATTAATGCCATGTGTGAACTTCAATAAACTAGATGACTGTTTCACCCATGGCAAGGATGAGTTACACAACTAAAACAAGTCATTACTGTGGTAACCAGAGATCTCTCCAGATATAAGTCACAAACTGAACTGCAGAATTTGTGATTTCAGTAGCATTTAGAAGAATCAGCTGTTGGAAAGATAAAAAAAAATTCTAAGTAAAACCATAATATTTCCAGTCTGTTAAACTGGTTTGTATAAAGAAAGAACTGACCATTTTGGGGATGAAGCAGTAGTTGGGGTGTCCCAGTCCTACCACTCAGAATGTGGATGGTCTCATCTTTAAGGGTGAAATGCTGTGTATGCTCTGCTGCTTTGTGCAGCATAACAGAATCTCAGCTCCTTGCTCCGAACCCCCAGGAGTCAGCGGGAATTAAATTGTACATGTGGAAGAGGGTGAGTATGCTCCTGTGCCTGTTACTAATTCTTGTTTTTAGTCCTGCCAGCAATAGTCCGTGGGTGCACAGAAGTAACATCTGTCACTGCAGTGTCTGACCTGGCACCCCTGGCCCTGCCCAGCACATGGGTCCTGGAGCATTTTGTTTCCTGGCACTGCTGCACATGGGTGAGCTGACAGCAGCCCTGTGCTGTCCCAGCTCCTGGTGAACACCCCGGTGCTGCGACCGTGCCATCTCCCACAGCTGGGGGCTGGCAGAGCTCAGCACCTGCAGCCCCATGAGCTGTGGCTGGCGCTGAGCCCCAGCACAGGTCACAGCTGGCGACTGCGGTGGGCACTGAAGTGGTGTGGCATTCCTGACCTATGATTGTAACGCCTGACTCAGAAAACAGTACTCTAAGTAGGGATAGAAGTAAGTCAAGGAGCTCCTTGCCTAAATTTGGAGTTGCTCCAGCTTTGAAAAATAAAAAAAAAAAAAAGCCATACAAAGCAAAGTCAGAATCCCTCTCAATACATAGGATGAAGTGGATTTTGAATCTTCCCTTCCATTTCATATCTGGTCACTAAACTACTCTTGATCTTGAATTGGACAGGGAAACTGCGGCCACAGCAGAAATTCTGGGGAGTGGCATATCTAAATTCATAAAAGGGAATTTAATCCTTAATTTACATACAAAAACCACACACACACACACCCCTATTTTGCATGAGAAAATTGATAAGGAGTGGCAAGAGATGTAAGTTGCACAAAAATTATCTAGGTTAATTAAGACCAGAGGTACCTGTGATGATCTTCAAAGAGTACAAAAAGATGGTGGTGTGAATGGAGAACGAGATGATGGGTAAAATTCAGTTTTGACATATGCAAAGTAATTTGCACAGAGAAATTAATTGGGACAATTTATACTCCTGGCTAGGCTCTAAATTAACTGTAATAACCCAGAAAAAAAGATCTTTGTATGGCTGGGAAAGCTCAAAGACTTAACATGTAGATACTTTCTAAGGAGCAAGAGTCATTGGAATGCAGAGGCAACAGGATAAAACAACTCTGGAAGTATTGGGAAGCTGTCAAAAAAGTCACTGTTACACACTCACCTGAAATAATCTGTTCAGGTCAGTGTGTCTCAATAAGGATGTAGATGGAATAGCTGGATTCAGAGATCAGTTCTTGAAACGACTAAGTGCTTGGAGAGAATTTATGGCATCTGCAGGGTTGAAAAGGCCTGAGTTTATTGTTAGGTGAAATTAATAAGTAGGAGATCTGATAAACATAAGAAGTAATGAGCAGTGTTATGAAATTAAATTGTAGGTGTCTGCACATCCTTTATCATGGAGCAGAAAACAGAAGGTCTGTCATTGCACAAAGGTGGGAGCAAGTTCAGGAAAACAAACACAGGTAGTTTTCCACACTATTCGTTGCTGAGACTCATTGCTGGGAGCTGTCAATAAGGCCAAAAACCTGCATCAATTTCAGGAGATCAGGCATTCACGGGGATAACAGGAACCTCCAGACTTAGTCCAGTGAAGATTAAAAGCTAAGCAAAACCAATTGCAGTGGATAAAGGTCTTTATGACCGAAGGCTTGAGCTAGGATCTAGTTGGTGTCCTAGACACCTAGAGCACTGGCAGTTTCTGAAGGGCACCTGCTGCAGCCCCATTCTGAGGTAGAGGAGTATGGGTGCAGTGAGCCTGGAGAGCCGTGGGTCCTCTGGGAGCCCCGGGGGACACAGAACAGGGCAGAGACCAGGACAGCAATGGAAGAGCTGGTCCTGCTCAGGGCTGAAATGGTGCCTCCTGCCAGCCTTGGTGTGGGCACTGGGATGTGAGACGCACTGCGAGCCGCACACCTGCGGGCAAGGTGATCTGCTTGTGCCAGCCAGGTGTCTGCCCGCCTGGGCAGCGAGTGCTCCGTGGGGGCTGCAGGAGGAGCAGAACCCACACCGGTTCCCACTGCTAGTTCACTGTCCATACCCCGAGGCAGAAAGAACCACCACAGAAAAGACAAAAGGTCAGAGGTCTCCTGGTGACCAGCTGCTCACATGGGAAAGTTTTGTTTCAATGACAGGGGGACTGCACATAATTTCAGGGGGATTAGGAGGTTTGGCCTCTAGCCTGAATTTCTTTACTACGAGTAACATGAATTTGCTTTCTTCACTGTAGAAAAGAAGGAAAAAAGTCAAAATTTGCCTAATGGAAAAGACCGAAGTCATTAAGGGGAAAAGTTTTGGATTTTTTTAAGCTTCAGTTCATAACAAATAATGACAATTTGAAAGCATGTTGTTGGGAGGAAAGGCTTAAAACCAGAAGATTTAGCAAGGAAGGAATAATTTCACTCAAAGTGGTGTTACAGCTAGGAATGCTAAGAATGTTAGTGTGGGAAACTACTTATTATGCCCAATGTTGTTCATCCTCTGCCTGTTTTGAGAAGTAAAATTCCTGAGTAGAGATACCACTCTCATAGACATGCTTGTCTCCTGCTGGGAGAGAAAGTGATCATAAAAGCACAGCCTTGTGATAAACTGTGTGAAGCCCTTTAACACATCTAATACATAGGCAGACAGCAGTTCTTGCTGCTGGGCATGAGCTGAGCCTGACAGAGCCTGTGTCCTGTGAGTCTCTGCTGCCCAGTGTTGTTAGTGAGGTAATGAAATAAACCTACTCTGCATTTCGGCTGTGATTTGGTGGTTGCCATGGTTACCTGTATGCGTCTATTCACACACATGCTGAGAATTCCCCTTTAGGTATAAACTCTAACATCTTAGTTTGACTTTTGAGTTAACTACAGAAGTCTTAAAAAACTACTCTGAAGACAATTGCTTAGTTTCTTTTAACTCAATTTATCATGTATTAGTTTTAAAAATAATTAATTACAGTACCTTATGGAATGATGGGCACAATGTGTGGTACCTGTCATCACCCCAGCCGCTGTAGAAGGAACCCACCAGTTGGTGGGAGTATTAGTTTCCTCAAACTTTAGCAGGGAAGGGGAAATACAGGAAATCTCAGAAATAAGATCTGTTTTCTTAAGTGTTTCCCTATGCAAAACCACTCCCACTGGTATTTAAAGGTAAAAAGATCTGTGATGCCTTGTTTGGCAACTGGGAAGGCATAATAGGATAGTATCATAAGCAACACTTGCTCTGGCCTTTTTTAGACTTAGCACTACCAAAATGAAAATCACACATTTTGTCTTTTCTTCTGTGGTTAATATTGTGCTTCAGAGTAGCAAAGTTTTATTCTCTCTCTCTCTTTTTTTTTTTTTCTCCTATCCTTAAATATCCTTTCAAGCCTGTGCATTAGTCCATTGTCTAAATTCCAGCTTCCTCAGCCATCAGGATGGCTGACCAAGGAGGCTTCTGTGAGGAAGAATATCGAGGGAACTCTCATCCCCATCTTGTACCACCCTGAGTGTGTTCGTATGTCAGATTGTTCATTTTTCTGATTGGAAGAGCCTTTTTGCCTCCAGTGGTTCACTGTGCCTCTCCTCACACTCCCTGCTCTCCCTCAGCACTGGGGAGGAGAAGGCAGGACTGGGTGGGCTGAGAACGGCTCCCAGCTTGTGTTTGGGACTAAAGGAGGTCCAAGCAGAGTGGTCACACAG
Organism: Promerops cafer; assembly: GCA_013398275.1. Taxonomy (NCBI): domain Eukaryota; kingdom Metazoa; phylum Chordata; class Aves; order Passeriformes; family Nectariniidae; genus Promerops; species Promerops cafer. The sequence continues at coordinate 110,433 of VZSE01007190.1, read as the reverse complement.
CAAGGGTGAGACACTGGAAGCTGCATCCCTGAGCTAGCAGCATATAAGGACTCAAAGATGGAAGAGGGAAATGGACCAGAAAGTGCCGCTTTAGTTTGGAAGTAGTTGCTAGAAAATATGGGAGAAGCAAACTGAAGGGAATAAAGCCAGCAGGTCAGTGCTGTAGTAGGGAAGGAATTAAGGCTGGTGTTTCAAACACATTCAGTGGTCTTAGAGGCAGGAGAAAGGAAATGCTTGAAGTATCTAAACTGAAGCTGACAGCCTTGAAAAACTCCAAAGGAATTAATAAACTCATAGACTCCTGGGGAGATACAGCTTGTAATATTATTGCCTTTAACTTCCCTGTAGGCTTGTGTAGAAGAGGTGTTGAAATGCTGAAGGCCAGATCAAAGCATTTTAAAATATTCTCTTCTTTTTTGCAAAATTACACAGGCCATTTCTGTTATATGTAAATTAAATGTTTTGCATTGTGGTAATACCTAAACTTTCTGCCTGTTTTATAAAAGAACGAGTAAATACAGACATGAGATTTCTGAAAGGCAAGCCCAAAAACCACCCTCTGTCAGCTGCCTTTCTCTCAGCTTTAGTCCAGTCCCTGGCTCATCCTCGCTGGGATCTTGCAGCAGGGTGCAAGTCAGAGCTGGGCAGCTCTGCTCCGCACAGCGGCACTGCTCGCTGCGCTGCCCAAAGCCAAGAGGGGACTCAGCCTCCCACGCTGAAATCCCATTTCTTCTCAAACATGTGCAATGTCAAATCCTCCGTGGACACCAGGCTCTGACATCACACAGAAATCACTTCAGTGCATGCTCCAGATCATGTAACACTTCTGGTGAGGCACATGTGCCCTTAAAAATGCATAATGAATGTTATCCTCTAAAGGATGTGCAAGGTTTATTCTTTCGTTTATTTGCACACATAAAAAGCATGACATTTACACTTTGAGCAGTGGGACAGAGACGGAAGCTGGTCTCGATTTTTTCTTCTTCTCTCCTGCTTTTACAGCATTACTGTTTTCTTTACAATGCGATTATATGAGCAAGCAATTGGATTACTGAGAGCATCTAGCTCACATTTCCTCTTTTGAAAAGACCTGTGAAAATCTTTATACCTGTGCCAGGAAAGAAATAGAGATATCATAAAGTAAGTGTCTAGCCTGCTATCTCTGCAATCTGATTATCCATAGAAGTGCACTTATGTTCAAAAGCACTATATTTTTCGTTTCTTCATCTAGCTGTTTCTCAGAAAAGTCTTTCTATTTCATGTGTTTGAAATATCTGCTGATGAGGGATGTCCTTCAGGGCAAATAATTAGCTTTGTGAAATACTCTGCCTCCCACTTCTCAGAGCTCTGTCCCTGGAATTCCCCTTACACATGTCACATGTGTCTAAGGAGGAGCCCTCATCCCTCTCTGTGCCAGGGACGTGGGTGCTTCTGAAAGCAGAAGTCACTTCATGGACCACTGCTTTCAGTGTCTGTGGTGAGGGCAGTGAGTTTGGGTGTGTTCATGCATAGTTGTTTGTGTCTGGGTGTGGATTTTCCCCCAAAACACAGCAAAACAACTCTGGTAAATTGCTTGGAAATAAACTAATTTGAAGGATACTACTTGAATAAGAGAGACAAAATCCTACCTAATACCTAGTCACACTCCAATATTCTTTGAGAAAATAATACTTCATTGTGTTTGGGTTTTTTCATTACTGTTTTTTATTGTACAAGCAGCTCTGCCCCAGCTCTAGTGGCTTCTTTATTAAGAGAGAGCAGTGGGCAGCGGTAGCCAGGAAGGGCACTTGTGACTGAGAGGGAAAGCAATTGTGCTCTGTGCCAAGGCTTCAAAGGATCACGGCGGGGCTGCTGCAAGCCAGCCAGAGCGAATACAGAGAGGGGACTGGAAAAGCAGGGTAATGATGATAATGGAGTTGCACAAAAAGTCCAAATCTTGAGTGGTAATACTGCTGAAGATGACTGGAGGTAAAGCCAGTGGCATAGTCAATAAAACAAAAGGTGTGCAGATGAACAAAAATATGTCTTAAAAAAAAAATGCTGCTTCTGAAAGCCTGCTGAAAATGTTTAGCTTGCTGAAACAGAGAGGTGAGTAGCACATAATCACAAATAAAGAGTTTCAGCTTTTTTAAACCACATGATCCTTTGGCAAAGTGAAATGAGTAATTAAATGCAATGATAAATTCTGTAGTTAACCAAAGGGAAGTATTGACCAAAGCTGAGCAGAAAGAGTGAGAAATGGAAGAAAATGTGTTTTCTAACAGGCAAAACACCAGAAGGAAGTAAAATCTATCAATTCTTCTCAGAGAGTTAAATGAACCTACATCCAAGACTCCAAATAAATCTGGAGCTACTGATGGAAAATGGGTACCCAGACAGAATGTGGAACGAAGTACTGCAAACAGTGGGAAGACCACAGGAAAAACGGACCCGATGTCTTGTGGGTACAGCATTGGTACCACACAGGGAAGCAAAGAGGAAGCCTAGGTATCCTGTCAGCAAAACAGCAAAAATGTGTGACTACTGCAAGAGACGTTGGCTTTAACTGGTGATTATTATTGGTTTGCTTTATTTAATGTTTTAACTGATAAATAATGTCATTTCTTTTCCATTTATTTACCTATGCCTAATTGAACAGGATTAAGTGAGCAGCACAGATAATGAGGCTTACTGGTCTGAGGTTATTGTGCTAACCATGGAACTGATACTTTATAGCTATGAGGTTAGATTCATTAACTGCCTCCCCTAGAGGCAAAGCCAAAGTACATTCTCTGCATGTGAATTACTCAAAATGAACTCAAACTGGTACCTCAATTTTTTTGTCTTTCATATACAGAAGGGGAATAAAATAGATTTTAATATTTTCCTTAAGTGTTTGTTAAGGTTCTGTTTTATCAGTCTCAGTGAATTCCTTTCCACTTCAGATGTGCGTATTTTCTACTTTGTCTCCGTTTCACCTTACTTGCCCCAACAAGAAGGAAACCAGAAACCAGATCTCTTCTCATACTAAACTGAACTGGAAACCAATAATGTTAATCACTCACTTGATTGCCAGTTTCTGCAGTGTTGCTCTGGAGAGCTTCTCTTCTTCCCTCATGCTGAGCTGGGGGAGGAGGGAGGAGGGGGAGAACACAGGGTGTTCAAGATGCCCCATGATACATGAACACGTCAAATGGGCTCCTGAGTGAATCCTTTAGATAGATGGTAGCCAGCTGAATTCTGCTAACCATATTCTTTTGTCTGAGTAAGTTTGCTTAATATGAGTAACTAAAACCGAACTAAAGCCTTAGACTGAAGTTCTCTTAAGTCTTATCTCAGACTGAACTTGTCTTGAGTTCTTGCTAAGTTACGTACAAGGCAGCCCTGAGGCCAGTGGAAACTGGGAGATAAGGAAGCCACAAATTAAAGTCAGCTACTGACCCACTGTGAGACAGAGGAAGAATCCAGCAAGGTGCTAGAAGACCCCAGACCAAAAATCACCTTTGGACAAAGAGGTGTGTGAGGAGTGGCTGAAGATCAGGTACATGGACTGTCAGGGTATAAAGGGCCAGGGATTCCTTTGTTTGGGGTCTCTCCCTGGAGGCACACATCTCCAACTGTTTTTTCCACTGTACCAGTCAAATAAATTTGACTTAAAGCTCAAAACCCTGCTGCAGAATACTCAGGGCAGAGAAATTTTTATACCAGTGACTTCACCTGCATCCCCAAAAAGACCAGCTGAAGGTCCATCTCTCAGGGCACCCTTTGGGGATTCCTTGTGGCAGCACACTCAGACAGGGTGCTGGGAGAGCTCCCAACACATCCCTACGAGCACATGTGATTGTCTGGTTCAGCAGTAGAGAGATAGGCATTAATATCTGCCTAGAACACCCTGTCCCCAGGTCCCAGATAAAGTAGTCAGGTGTTTAGACCATGTCTTTAAGCATTCCGCTACCCAAAGCTAGTGGAAAGTATTCCTATTTACCAATTACTTTAAACAGGCATTTCAGAGAGTGTCTTTAGGGACACCTGCTTTCATTTGTGAAGGAAATAATGGTGTTTTTCTCCAGGATGCATTTTATCTTGTCAGTAAACATCACAGTGTCACCAGCCTGCTCTTCCCCCAAGTTGTGAACAGCACTGCACAGCTTGTGACATGTGATGTTCATGTAGATCATTTGGTATAGTCTGAGAAACTTAAAATGCAGCTCAAAAGGGACTAGAAGAGATTATTTTAATGAAAATTTCGAGTACTTTTACTCTGGACACGGCAGCCCCTGCATCTGGTACAGGCCAAGCAGTGGCCCTGGCCACCACATGCCTTGAGCCAGTGTCTGCTGTTGCCAGAGTGGATTTAACTCCACTGGCAGAGCAGATTCATTGGATTCAACTAAAACCACTTTTGTAATAAAACAGGGCTGGCAGGGCTGTTTTTGGAAGCAGGTCTCCTCAGGTACTGCTCGACCTCACAAACCAGAGTCTCTGCACAGCTGTTTCCTTCCTCTGCCAGGGAAGGTTTTCCCACAGATGTTGAGGGAGCCTAAACAGCAACTAATTTGAAAGCTGAAATGGAAATATATTTTTGGTTCACAAAGTAAAAAGGTCCATGGAGATCCCAGACAAGGCTAGATTTATTTTTACTGCTAAGAGCTATTTAGGCTTCAGGTTGTTTGTTACCAACTTGCAATTCTGAATATTTTGATTAGTGCTTGAAGTTTTATTACTTGGTTTGCAACATTACTGCCTGCAGGAACAGTGACAGTGCTTTGGAAAATGCATGTTTATAGAGCTTTTAAAATATATAGTCTGCCTTCGAGAAGATTAAAGCGTTGCTTCTTTCCTTATCCAGGAATTGACAAAAATGTAACAGAATATATTTCAGCAAAAGGAGTAGCAGAAGAAGCAAATATTATAAATTCCAGAGCCAAATATTATGATTTCTTGTTCTCAGGTACCCATGAATTTTCCAGACAGATGTGTGGGTCAGGCTTTCCCATGACACTATCAGTTTGAATGACTCATTTCTGTCTGTTTTAAAAGATTACTAAAAATATTTTTTCATCTGTACTCCTTGTACAGATGGGTTGTGAACGTGGCTGTGGAAGTTACACACATGGAACACCACTGTGGGAAGAGAAAATAATTTGGATTAGTTTGTTGACGGAAAGAACTGCAAACAGAGGCTGAAACCATTGAGAAATGTGTTTTGGTGGAGCACACAGAAGGGATGTGGAGATGTGTGAGACATGGAGGCAGGGACCATCCACCCGTGCGAGGGGTGGGAGATACCAGTTTGTGCTTGCCCTCACAGAAAGGGGAAGTCACACACCTGAGCTGCTACAGGCTCTGAGAGGCAGCTTGTTTTCCTTTTACACAAAAGACATTAAAGCAAAGACTCACCTCTGATACGTGGGGTCATGAGTTGGCAACAGACACACGTGGGTGACCCACAACACTATGGGTCATCAGCAAACAGCAATGAGTTTAATATGGCTGCCCCTTTTAAAGGGGCTTTGGATTTCATGGGGTCAGATAATTGATTGAGTGAGACCTCTCCACCCAGCTCTCTGGCCAGTGGTGTATCTGCACCTCAGCTAGAACAGGGTTGGAAAGGCTGAGGTCTTTGCTTGGGTTTGAATCCAATCTATCCCCACCTTATTCAGGGACTTGTTTTCTTCTGGGATGGTTGAGTTTAGGGGGCAGCTTCAGGTCATCTGCAATGCAACAACACACCTCCTTAATTTTCCTCCTGTAACTGCATGGCTGGTAGGTAAAGAGGGGGAGAGAGGGAGAGGTTGAGGGAGAGACTGCACTGCTAGCAAAGAGTCAGTAATTTCAAACTGCCAAGTTTACGGTGCCTGGGTGTCTGGTGTTTATTTTTCAAGTACCAGGCCTTTGAGGGCATAATTGACCTCCCCTACTATTCTGAGCCATGAAGGGAGAGGCTAGAGGAGGATGTTCTGGGAGAAGCAGAAGAAGTGAGAAGCATTGCTGAGTAAAGGCATGTCAGCCCTTTGCTGCACAGGTGAGGACATAATCCTGCTAATGCTATGGATGGTGCTAGAGAAGGAAGCTGCTGAGCACACTCGGCCGAACATCTTGACTTCCACTTGCAAAATGCTAATAGGGTGCACTGGGCTTTTCTTCAATGGCAGCTTATTCAAGTGAGACCTTAAATTATAATTAGAAGTAGGATGCATTTGTCCGGTGCAAATATGATAATTGGTTCATAAATGTATAATGCTGTTAATTAGTGTGTGATCTCTTGTAACACAGGAATATGTGGTGCTGTCTCCTGAACCCCTGAGGACAGGATAATGAATCACAATTCAGCGCTCCCACAGTACTTGGAAAGAAAAGAGCATCACTCAGTTCAGGCTGTTCAGAAACTTTGAGCAAAGGAAGGAAGAAAAGAGGAGTCTTTACAAGGCCATATCTTTCTTGCTGAAAAGCTAATAATCATCTAGTAGGAAGACAGAAAAATTTTTCTGTTCAACAGAGGGACAAAAATCTTTTTACTCTTTGCATTACTCTGTCATATCCAGTGATCTATGGTGATATGAGTATGACTGAGGAACATTCCCATTTGTATCCTAGCATGAAAGCTGTTGTATAAACTCAGCAGTTAAAAAAAGCTGCAAGAAAAATAAACTAACACACACATGCATGACCATGTTTAATATCAGCTCTAGTTGCAGGAATATAGAAAGTCACATTGGAAACATAAATATATGGGTTCCAAGAACAGACAGCTCCATCCAGATGACTTGTAACACTCAGTGTGGTGTCATTCGTTATTCTGGTAGCTGTTCACTTAGTTTCTCCTCAAGGTTTATTTGAACAGTTGTTTTCACTTGAAAGATATGCTCAGAAGCAGCAGCAAGCAGTTGGAGACTTAGCTTTTGTTCTGCATCCACATTGTGCTGGAGATACAGGGGCTTTCACTCTGCTTGGCTCTATGACATCAGTTTGAAGTGGGTGTCATCCACTGTTTCCTGGTCTGAACAGATCTAAAAAGGTGGCTTATCTCTCTCCCTGACTGAAATTCTGCTTCACCTTTAAAAATTTTTGATGCTACCAAATATATTGATGTAAACAATAGAGAACACAACTGGATTTCAAAGAGAGCTTTATACAAACCCAGGGCACATCCCCTCTCGGTATGTTTTGGGTTACAGCAAAGCATCTTTGGCTCAGAGATGTGTTTGCATGGCAGAGCTGCCATCAGCGCCTCTGCCAGCCCTGCAGGCTTTGTCTTTCCAGCCTCATAGAAGGATTATTCCTATAACCGGTTCACACCCAAGACAGTTAAAATGCATATTGTTCTCATGGGTTCACAAACCATGGCAAACCAACCCAAGCCCCGATAGAAGGAAGGAAGACGGGGATATTGTCGGAGCAAAGAAGCAATGAACTGCCTATCCAGGAAACAAGGAGGCTGAATGCAGTGGTGGTAATTCCCAGAGGGTGCTGAGTCCCCCTCCTCAAGGTCTCTGTGGCACAGCAAGGACAAGAGCCATGGGGACATGGGAGTGGAGGTGTGTGGAGCACATGGAACAGTGATCAGTGTCTGAGCAGGGAACTCTGTGTTTGAATTCCCCCACAGATGCTGCTTGGCAGGAACACAGAATCCCAGGATGGGTCAGGCTGGAATGGACTACAGTGGCTCATCTGGTACAACCTCCCAGCTCAACCAGGATCATCCCAGAGCACATGACACGGGAGTGTGTCCAGATTATTCTGGAACATGTCCAGTGAGGGAGACTCTACATCCTCTCTGGGCAACCTCTTCCAGAGCTTGGTCACTGCACAGGAAAGTCGTTCTTTCTTAAGTTCAGGTGGAACTTCCTGGGCATCAGTTTCTGCCCCTTACCTCTTGTCTTATTACTGGGCACCATGGAGAAGAGCCTGGCTCCAAAAGAAACCAGAAAACTTTGGACTTTTCTGTAGTGACAGGAGGATGTGCACAGCCTCTGGCTGTTTCTCTGCCCATGGGTTAAGGTCAGAAAAGGGATGATACAAAGCATTTTTCTCACAATTTGTTTTAAATTTACTCTATTACCTCAGCAGTCATCGTAAAAAAATGTTGTTGTGGTGCTCTTAATCTGATTCTGATGGCTGGTATTTGTCAGCTTTGCAGTTTTCATTTCATTTGTTGCCTCCATTTGTATGAAGAGAACAAATGTCTGAGAATGGATAATAAACCATCCAGCTGAAACAAGTACTTGGTTTACGGAAAGGTTTCCTATTGCAGGACAAATGTACTTCTGAGAAGACATAAAAATGTGGCTTCTGGAAAGCGTCATATAGATGAAAGTGAAAGCAAGAGAAGTTACTGAAAAAATCCCAGACAGACAATGGTTGAGTGTCTACTCCAGGAATTTACTGTGTGGAGGACAGAGCAAAGTACATTTCTCAGAGTCCAAGGGCAGGGAAGAAACCAGACAAAAATAGACTGAGTGGGTTTTGTGGTTTTTTTGTTTGTTATATTGGTTGCAGTGCATTTATGCACCCCCAAACAATATGCCACATATGACATCCCAACTGTGTAAACACAGTTGATTTTCTAAGAGAAAATTACAGGAAAACATTTGCAGAGATCTGCCTCTGTTTCTCTTGGCAGGGAAATCAGAAAGAGGGAAAAAAATAGAAAGCTAACCAGAAGCCTGATTCCCCAAGCACTGATTTAATAACATCCTTCTGGTGCTATTCCTAGCCTGACTAGGTTCATTTATCTCACTGACCAGTGTGCTCAGCATCCTTCCTCACAAAAGCTTCAGTGCCTTCAGGACTTTCAGATAATTTTTTTTTTTATCAGGGAGACAGGTCAAAATGATTACACATAAAAGTGTGTAGTTTTAAGATAACTCAGACTTGTTCTTTATTCCTCTGGAAATTATTTCCCAGAAAAAAATCCCAAACTCAAAGCTGAGATCTGGTGGCAAGCTCAGGCTTTTGCTGCTTGGACAAATCCAGGAGGAGCCACAGGAGACATCCATACAGAAAATGACAGCCCATCATGCACCTGTTCCCCACTCCACTGAGGGCAGTGCCTGGGTGGGCTGAGCTGAGCTGCCCACAGGGGTGAGACCAAAAGAGATCCAGCCTTTGGGGCCACCTGAGAGCTCATGCCATCTGACTTGGGAGCCCTGGCCTGGCTGGCACCACCTGCCTGTGGGCAGAGTGCCAAGAAGACAAAAGCGAGCGGCTTCATCTCCTCCACATCCCACCTCTCGTCTTCCCTCAGCCACAACAGCTCTAGCTCAGCCACTTCTTTCAGTGTTTGCAGAAAAGTCCAGGGATGAGGGGAAGCCTCTCTATGATGCACTAATGTAGGGGACCCTTTTATTAATGACTAACAGAAGGAGAGTCTAGCCTTTATGACTCCAGAGAAATAGTGCTCCAGAGAAATTATTGGTAAGACTTCAGCTATCACCATGGCTCTCTTCTGGAAAGATTTATCTGTGGATCTGCAGGACTGAGAGAGAGAGGAATTTTTCATTGCTTTAATTCACTCCCTTATGATTCCTTGTATATGTACGAACACATGCAGTGGCCACATTTTTTAGACCTCCAGCCATAGAATAAAAAATACCCAATTGTGGTAGATGCAGTGAAAAATTTAAAAAAAAACCATAAAGGCCATTTCCACACCTAACTTTCCTAATGTGTTTATTATTAGGATTTTTATGACTGTCTGGTTCGAATTAGGAAGCTTATTTTCCTTTAGGAACCTGCAGAGCTGGCAAGCGGTGAGGTAAGTTGTGGTGTTACAACGTGTTTGAAACATATCTCTTATTAACAATTTTGAACTACTAAGAAGAAGGCAAAAAAGAATATAGAAATTATTAAGTAGAAACCTTCAAATGTTTTTTTTCTTTTTCTTTTGTGTCAGTCTTGATGCCTCAACAGCAGCTTTTATCTCTGAAAGCCAAAGAACCCTGGAACTCATCTCTGTCTTTGGTTGAGTACAAACTCTCTGCAAATCCGTCTGGGTCTCTGTTTATTCATTTGCCCTAAAAGCGTGTTCTGCTGTGCTTTCATTGAGATACACTCTGTTCCTTTCCTCATTTTACATCAATGCCCATATTGATGCTTTTCTATATAACAATTGCAATAACATCTCAAACAATGCAATTTTATTCTGTGTGTTTTCCTTTATCTTAACTTCACTAAGTTCTCAGCTCTTTATCGATGTCCTTAAACTTGGCTGTCAGGTTTCAATCAGGTAATTTTCTTTCTGTAGCTTTGCAATGTAAGAATCTCTCTTCCGTTAAAGACAAAGGGTTTAGGGAAATCTTGGTTCAAAGAAATAAAACAGAGACAAATCTGTGAGAAGTTCAGAGAGTTCCAAGCCTCGGAGATAAACTCCTGAGCAACCTTTACTACACAGCTGATATTTTGTTCTTCTTAGCAAGCCATTTATTTATAAAGAGGGAAAATATCAGGGCAGGTCAGAAGAGCAGAGAATTAGTTTTAAAATGTGCTGTGATGTTTGATGTAAACAGCCCAGCTCTGCTGCCATTGTGATCCTGTCCAAAGGGTGTAAGGGCTGGATGGAAGTCAAAGCCTCCTGTACCATCAGCATGAATGATGATGGGTGCTGGCCCTTGGAAATCCATATGAGGAGCATGCACTAACTAGAAGGATTTGGTTTCTTTAAATAGTTAACACAGTGTTGTGAGTACTGTCCCTGTGTGTGTGTGTGTGTGTGTGTGTGTGTGTGTGTGTGTGTGTTTGTAGAAGTTTTCTCAGCAACAACTGCATGGTGCAATGTGCAATGACCATGATCTGACATTCGGGATTTTAATCCACTAGTCTTTGAGTGCTGCTTTTTTAATGGCTTTTCACTAATTCCTAAGAATGCCTTTTCAAATTCTGTAAGCTAAAGGAACTGCAAAGGTGAGTGTGGAGGTGTTGGCAGAAAACCACATGCTTCTCTAAAGGACACTAGGGCCAGTGACCTGGATTTAGCTGGTTGAATTGCTTCTTGAATGAGACAAGTTGGTGAAACCCACTTTTGTTACATAGTGGTCTGTTGTTAAAAGGCTTGAAATGTTCACCTCCATTTCTATTTTCTTAGTCTAGCTTCACCTCACTTCATCTGTGAGATGCTTTTGACTCATTACACTCCATGAAAGCAAAACTAATTCCTGAATCTTGCCAGCCGCCAAGTATTTTCCTTCTTGCCCATGTACTTGAAGCCCCAGTAACTCACTTCAGGAAGGGGAGTTGAAGAAATTGTCTAGTCAGTAAAAATACCTTTTAGTGCATTATTCATGTCTTAAATGGAGATAAATGGCCACGTGTGACACAAGTAGTGATATATCATCTGCTGAATTCTTGCATTTTTATCCCAAGGCTCAGCCATTCTGCAGCACCAAGGTCTCCACCATGCAGGTAGTAATTGGCTGTGACCTAACTGAGGTCCTAAATAACTCCAGAAACATGTTGGTGTGGCCTTCCAGACAGTCTCAATGAAAGGTAGTCCTTTCCTGATGCTGATATGATCCCCTTCCCTTCCTTGTGTAGAGGGTTATAAGGATTTCTGCCTGCCACGGCTGACTGAAGACCAGGGGATGCTTTGCATCACTTGGCTATTACAGCCCCCAACCCGTGTCTGAGCTTGTGGGGCCAGGAGGTGATTGGCCCCTTTCCCTCTTTGTCATCATCCAGTCCACCCCAGCTCAAGGGCTAGGGCTGTGGCAGGGAGATGGGTGCTCTGGCACGGTGCCCCATGGGAGCCCCAGACCTCAGGAACTGTGGGGCTGGCGAGGGTGTGTGTCCAGCTCCAGGTCCTGCACGGCCTGCCCACTGTGCCCGCGCTCTCTCCCTTCCTGCTCTGCTCTCCCACCGCTGCTCCTGCAGCCAAAACACACCCTGACTGTGCTGCCTTGGCCCAGCTCTCAGTGGTTGAGGAAACTCTCATTTAGAAATAACTTGTTTGGATTTTTGACTCAAGCTCACTGTGCATGTGGGTTTGCATTTACCATGAACTTTTAACAATAATTTTTCTTGGAGTTCAAGTTTTCATTCCCTCATTTTGACCAGATGTTCTGTGCCAGGACACCGAAGCGGAAACTGGTCTCAGCATGTGCCTATCCAGCAGGAAGCATCATTTTTGGATGGAGCCTCAACACAGCTTTTGTTAATTGCTGGGTTAGAGCGAAACAAAGGAAGCAAGAAATGAATACGGACTGAGAGCCACCCTGAGCAAGAATCACAGCATCCACAAAACGTGCCAGATATTTAATAATGCATGGCAGACTGGACAGAAGTGATAATATCCAGAAAAACCTTAGCTGTTAAGAGAAAAAAATACAATAATAGAACATATTTTTCTAGGTGTAGCCAATTTGTTCCTCTCTGACAGTTTCCACCTTCTCCATCTTTAAAACTTGAGCTCAAGGGTGTTTTCAGGTCTCATGCTTGCATCTTTGATGCAATCTCCATATAAGCAAGATTCTGCATGATTCAGGAGTTTTGTGAGGTTCCAGAATCAATGAGATCAGGCAGTGCTTTTTCTAAGGGGAGAAAATAAAAAGTATTATAAATGTGAAGAAATTTATAGGGACTTAATTTTGTTGTTGAGCACTTTTACTATAGAGTTTCAACTGAGCAGCTTATCTTCAGTTGTCCTTGGCTGCACATTTTCTAATTTCAAAATAACTTTGATGCTGGGGTTGGAAACAGCTTCACCTGATTTTGTGTCAAGGCTTCCAAGAGAAGTGGCGAAAAGCAAGAAAGTGTGGGTCTTCCCACAGAACACTGTGTATCTTCATCAACATTGGCTTGGGACCCAAAGTTTCTGCTTATTTCTATTTAAAAATAAATTTTTAAAAATCACTTTTTAACCCTAACTGCCCGATTTAAAAGGCAATTTACTATAAGGATGAGGAAAATAAAATGCTATGTTTTGATTAATGTAGGCTTTTAAAAATTCTTTGGAAATTGGGTCACAATTTACATTGAAGTCTACAGATTTCTTTACAACTTTGAGTATAAAACACTTAAAAAGTATCAGTGGTGTTAATTTTTTTTCATTGTTACTGATGTTTTATAATAATTTAAAAGAAATTTTCCTGATGAGCTTATAATTGTCTTCAATATGTATCACATAATGAGCATTTTGCTGTCACTTATTGAACATCCTTCTGTCACTAATCAGTCCTCCATCAACCACTCCAAGTAGAACTTTAACATGAAGAAAGAATTATATGAAGCTTTTTAAACACTTTTAAGTCTATGTTGCATGATCTTGGAAAATAAATTAGTAATTTTTGTGTCCGGTTCAGAGCTCCAAGCTCTAACAACGTAATGAGGGGTGAAGAAAAGAACACACATTCAAAAGTAAATGAAAGATTAATTGCAGCTGTTTTGCCTTCATTTGATTTTGCTTTGGTGGACTAGAGTGAACATTTATGAACATAAAATGTAACTTAGATACCCAATTCTCTTTCAGGAAAAAAATTCAAACAGATAAATTGATTTCAAAATTTGTAACACATGGTCCAATGTTCAGTTGTATCATCAGTCAGCCACGCAAGGATCAGGGGCAGTGTCACACTCCACATAAAGTTATGTTGTTTTGCTTTTCTTATGGAAGCCCACAGTTTTGCTGTTGATTCCAGTGTTGCTTAAATAGGTGTTCAGAAAGGCATTCCCAAGTAACATAAAAATTAACTGAGTGGCATTAACTGAGTTTAGGCTGATATGAATAAAATTTCTGATTTTTAGGGTTACAAAGGGCATTTCTTTTTCAATTAGTACCTCATTAAGAACCTTGAGATGTTCAAAGAGGAATCTAGTAGCAACAAGCAAGCAAACACAAGGAAGTGAAGCTCTCCCCTGGGATATCCCCCCTCCTGCTGTGACCAGTAAACTCCTGCTATGAAAGCAGGACACATATGAGCTATCTCAGCAAGACACTCAGCAAAGTGCTCATTGTGATCAGTCTGTGAGAAAGGAATTGTGCAAAATTCAGAACTTGCCTATGAGCATGGACAGTGGGCATTTGCTGATAGTCTGGAAGTCCAGAGGTCAATTTTGTGGAGTCACTTCAAAGGAAAGACTCAAGCATGCTGAAGCTAATGTCAGGAGCAGAGAGGATTGCAAGCTGAGCCCAGTGTCACACCTATTCTTCTGACAGCCTGGGCGTCAAGGCAGGTAGAGCCATCAGGATCTCAACCAGATCTTAGCAAAGCTGCTTGTCCATTGCAGCTGTGACCATGGGCTGATGTCCCTCCCAAGCTTCCCCTTTTCCCTTTCCCCTCAAAAATTGTCTTAATGTGTAGAAAAACGTGTCATCTCAGTCATCATGAGCCATATATCACTGAGCTTTTGCAGGGATTGGGGTCAGGGAGCCCAAGCAGGAAAGCACAAGTGAAGCTTCTGCTTGGAGCCCTGGACTTACAGCTGCATGTGCCATTCCACATCTTGGGACAGTTCAGCATTGAATCCTGAAGTACTGCTGCCACCTCTACTCACCAATTCAGTGCTCCTTGATGCCACCAAAGAGATTTGGTTTTCCAGTTTTGAGTATGTGTCTGGTGCAAGTGACACTAAAGCAAGATGCTCTAAGGTATTAAGGGATAATATTGAAAGAAGGAACCCAGTGTTTACTCCAAAACTTCCTGCATGTCTAAACACTGAAGGCATTTCCAGTAATGATTGACACTGTTAATGAGTCAAAGTAACTCGGCTTTGTGCACTTTCTGCTTGGCTGTAACAGATAGGAGTATGTTTTAGGTGTTCATTTATAATATTCATATATAAACAGGAGTATATGATCCCATCTAAAGATTTAGTTAGGGATTTTAAAAACATTTTACTTTGAAATGTTTATGTTGAAAGGTGAAATTGTCTAATCTGTGGGTGGTTTATATGGGAAGGAGAAATCTAAGCTCAGTGGAAGCCCTTTAGGCATGTCTGATGCTTGGACAGTTGGCTGCCCTGGGCTATTGGGGAGGCAGCTGGCTTGTACTGGGGTCAGACACACTTGTGCTGATCACTGATAATACATTTCCTCCTACATGCCTGCACCGCTGTGCTGTGGAGTGGGGCTCTCTGACAAGACAGTGGCACCCATTAGCCACGGCTCCGTGCCCACAGACAGGCTTGGCACGGAGGCTGCCGGCCAGGGGCTCTGCAGAGAGCAGGCATATGTGGGGGTTGAGGTGGGACCCCCGTGAGTGCCCCCTGTCCCAGGACCCCCAACCCTTCCCTGACAAACAGGCACTTCCAGCTGCCTTCTGGCTCTCCTCCAACCTCTCCTGCCTTCCTCCCTTCTCACGCAGCTTATTCTTCACATTTTAGTGGCTTTTTATATTAGAGTTCTGTCTGTGTGAAAGCTCTGGTGGCCTGGGTAGATGCTGCTTTGAGACTGGGTCTTCTTCTGCAGATGAAGAAATAAATATCCTTACAAAGCCTGAAGTGGAGGCTTGCACAGAAAGACGTATACAGTATCAGCAATAAAGTACACAGCATATTGTGATTGTGGCATGAATTGCACGGTAAGTAATTTTATTTGGATTCAGAAATGAGGTTTAACAAGAAACTGTGAGTTTATTTATTGCTCAGAGTGACTGATTGCATGAACCAATTGAATGTTAAAGTGTAAATATTTTCTTGATAATAAACAAAGAACACATGTCTAGTCAGAGTGAGTGTAGTATCAGTGACTCTGTTTTGCATGTTTTAATGGTTTCACTAATGGGCCATTCATTCATCTCTCTTCCAGGAATTTGTTTCAGCATTTCATTTTCCTTTAAAGGCATTGGAATCAGG
This sequence comes from Promerops cafer, assembly GCA_013398275.1. Taxonomy (NCBI): domain Eukaryota; kingdom Metazoa; phylum Chordata; class Aves; order Passeriformes; family Nectariniidae; genus Promerops; species Promerops cafer. The sequence continues at coordinate 94,668 of VZSE01007190.1, read as the reverse complement.
CTTAAAAAGAAAGGAAATAAAATGCAGCCATTCTTTCTGCTTTCACCTCAGAGTGCAATTTTCTTCATCCACCCACAGAAATGTTGGTGTTTCCAAACTCCTGCACAGGAAATATATTGGAGTGGTTCTGGGGCGTTGTTTGTAACATGCTAGTCACCATTTCTATCCTGTTTAGCCCCACATTATTTGTCTCATTATACTTAGGTGTCACCGGTAGACAGCAACAACTGCAATACAACAAAACAGATAAAATAAACCACCAGCAATGTCCTAGTTAGGACTGGGTGTGAGTGGGAGCCTGTTTCACCTGCTGTGCCCTCCTCATACCACAAAGGGACACTTCAGACCTGAAACAACTGAGCACTGATGTGACTAAACCTCCCACACCCCTGGTAGAATGCAGAGGAGGCAAGGGTCTGCCCCAGTACCTTCACCTGCTGAAGCATCCAGACCAAGAGCTGGACAGACTGTTCATGAGGAGACTCCCAACAGCTACACTTGCAAGGGCTGACATCACTCTGCAGATTGCACCTCATCTACTGCTGGGCAGATCAATAATATTGCTGGTAGATTGGACAGTGATTTTAACCAAACTAATGAAGCTCTCCATTATCTTGGATAGATGATGAGAGATGGCTGAGGGTGAGTTGAGTGATGTGAATCCCTTCAGAGACTGTAAGAGCAAAGGTCACTGCAGCCAGAGTACCTCCCTGTCACTTGTGGGCCTTCACAGCAAAGTGCAGGAGAGGCAGCAAACCAAGGAGGGATATTTCCCACAATCACCTTACACCAGTACTCATCCAGAGGCTGTGTGTGAGAAACCCAGAGTCTGCATGTTCCTCCAGACTCTGTCCTGTTCATTGATATTGCCCTCTGAAGTGCATGGAGTGTGCTGGAGGAGGAGAGGCCACAGGGAGTGGCTAATGAAGCTTCAAGAGCAAAGTAAATCAGGACACAGGTGACTCACAGAGCCACAGAATTGTTTAGATTGGAAAAGCCCTCTAAGGTCATCGAGTCTAACCTTTCCCCAGCACTGCCAAGGTCACCACTAACCCATGTCCCCAGGTGCCACACCCACATAGCTTTAAAATCCCTCCAGAGACAGGGACATCGCCACTGCCCTGGGCAGCCTGTGTCAGGATTGGGCAACTTTTCTTCCATTAAGAAATTTTCCCCAATATCCAACCTGAATCTCTTCTAGCATAACTTAAGTTTGTTTCTTCTTGGCTCATCCCTGTTTGTAGTGACAGGAATTTGCACTCCAGACTGACACTGTGGCTGGTTGCCAGAGCTGAGGTGGAACACTGAGACTGCCTGTTAGGAGAGACTAAAAGAGCTTTCCTGGGGAAAACTGGAATAGCTCTGAGCATGGAGGGCTTGCATGGAGGAAGTGTGCCTGGAGATCAGTTGAACCTCTCCTCCAGCCAAAGATACAGATATAGACAGAATGTCCCTCATGTGGGTAGCAAGGGCACTGCTGGTCAACAAAAGGTGCCAGGGAATGGGAGAGACTCTGCACACACTCATCCATGTGCTTATTAAACAAAAAGCAGCAAAGTGAACAAAGGGTAAAAGCTACAGGGTTTGCATAGCAGAAGTACAATAAGGATTTGTTGTTTTGTGTTTTTTTTAATATGTGACCATCACTTTCTGCAAATTGCATAGCAGCACTCCAGGGCATGCACACTGAACAAGGTGCTGGTTTACATAGTATAGAAAAAAAACTCAGCAGATAAAAAAGGAACTCTTTTTAGTGAAAGTTGTCACTGTAGGAACAGAGATTTTTCTTCACAGAATTCTAGCAAGGTGAAACTGTTTTTTGTGAAGCAATCTGGCTTGTCTCTATCAGCAAAAGTGTCTCTTTTCCAACAGACTGAGTTCAAATAATTCATCTTACCAAACAATTTTTGGTAAGCAAAAAAGCAATTTCCAAGCCTAAAATAGGAATTTCTTTAACATTGCTGCTTCTCAGAACACTGACCTTCAGAACATTTAAAGGACAGGTGTAGAAGTGGAATTTTCGAACAACTGGGTCAGCTTTATCTGTGTGCATTTCAAATATCAGCAAGAGAGTGTAGCTGGTGTGAAACCTGGGAGGAAAAGATTGGGGGATGGCTCCTACAGGTCCAAATGACCTGATGGTGTAAAATGTTGGACCCTCCCCGTGTTGTTGCCCGTTGCATTTTTTGTCCCTGCCTCAGGTGCATGCTCTCCCGTGGCACTACCAACTAGACTCAGCTGGGGCTGCCACCACATGAATAAAAACTATCAACTGGCACAAGACCTGTTTTGTGCTTAGTATTTGGGGTTTATACCATCAGGATGGTCAGTCACTGGCACATGTTGCCCAGAGAGGTTATGGGGTCTCCATCTTTGGAGATAATTCAGCAGCTGACTGAACACAGCCCTAAGCAAACTGCTCTGCATGACCCTCCCGCAGCACTGGGGCTAACCTCCAGAGGTCTGTTCCAGCCTCCACCATTCTGTGATTTTGATGCTTCATGGACGAGAGGGAAGCAGACTTTGGTGGTGTAAATGAATACAGCTCTCACAAACCAGTATGGGGAAAAGGCCAGCAGGTCCAGTTCAGACCTAAGTGGAGGTTGCACTAAAGATGACCCTGATGCCTTGAGAATCTGAAACAGAGGCTAGATGGTGTTAAGAGGAATAAAAGTGGATATTTATTGAAATGCCTTCAAAGGCCACAGCCTGGCAGTACTGGAGCCACAGTCGTGGCTCTGCCTGGATGGCTCCAAGATGGAAGCAAAAGAGGGTTTGGTCATGAGATCTCACATTTTTATAAGTTTTAGTCCATTTGCATATAGGAGTGAACTGTCCAATTTATAGCTTCAAATTATGACGTTTCATCCTCCTTGCTTGCTTGCCCGCCTCTTTGCATATTGTTTATGCTTTGGGCCTGAAGTTTGAAGAGATTGTCCTTGAGTCCCCAGCTAGAATAGGATTGTTTTGTCTTCATCACCCTGTGAAAAGATCCTAGAACCACTTAATATAAAGGTAAAAGCTGCACACTAAAGCAGAACAGAAAAACTTAAAACTTAAGGTATCAACCCAGCTGGCTGGGACAAACGGGTAACTGTGGGAGAACTGGACTGAGCTGGGGATAAAGGCTGCCCAGTTCATTCTGCTGTGTGTTCAAATTGCAATGTTCACACCTGCATGTTCCCAGTTGTGCATGGGACCAGGTACTTGTGAGCACAGGAAACACCACGGCTCAATAAAATTAAACCCACAGCTGCCATAGACATGGACATTTACTCAAAGAAAAGGAAGGCACCACAGCTGTGGGCACAGAAGAACAGAAAGTAAAGACTCTGAAATGAAAACAAAAAGCACAATGAAATTGCTAATGACATTCAAGAGTGTCAAAGGCCCTGACTGTTAACATTGATGAATATTAACCTCTGGCAGTGACTCTGAGGGAAATGATAGATTTGCACCTTAGAAGGCTGCAAAACAAGATCAGAAAGCAGCATTTCAGTGGACAAGCTACTGGAATAATGCACATATCAGAAATTAATTTCTCTTGCTTAAGTTACTCAGTATATCACATAAAATGATTTAATGGTCCTCTTTGGTTTTAAAATCCATGTTCTTAACAAAATGCAAGAATGAACAGAGATGTGTCCCTGGGATCTTGCATTATGCATGTCCTCCTCTGATGGTGGAACTCTGCAGACAACATATGGATAATGGTTCATTGAGTGAGACTGTCATTTATAGGTAACAATGCAAATAAATTGCTTTATCAAGGTGGAGACTACACATTTCACACTCTTTTGAAACCCTTGGCCAGATTTCAGAATCATATTTCTTTTTGCTGAGATACAGCATTTTTTGCATATATTTCTTTCCCATTTCTGGTTTTCTTTCCTTCCCCATGCACACATAGAAGAAAAGGTTGCTACTGTATACTCAGAGTAAAGGCAAACCCAGGTAAATCTACATAGGTGTCCAGCCCAGACTTGCAGCTAAGTCTGACACCTGTGTGCAAACATCTCCATTCCAGGGCTGGTACCAGTTTTGCTCATTGTTAATCCTCTAGATAGAATTCTTATGATCCTATGGATTATGAATTTCAGTACATAACGGCTGTCATGACACTTCTGAAATGGAGGTGAATGGGTTCCAGCATTTACCAGGATTTTTATCTTATAATAATTTTTTTTACCCATTTTCCCCATCCTCTCTAACACACACTAGACACATTTGAACAGTACGCCTGTAACTGCAGTGTATTTTCAGAACACTCTTCCTTGTGTAAGGAAATACAAAAACTGTATTCGGAAGCCTTATGTTAATACACTGAGCTGTCATAAATATGAAAGTGCTGATGGAAGAGAAACTAATAAATATTCTCTTGTCACTCTTCTAGTGTGTATGAGGAACTGTGAAAAATTGTTCTTTCAATGCTTTTCTTTGAGAAAATTTTTTTCACAGAGAGAGAATGATTAAAGAACTGGTGAATTTGAGAGCTGAGACCCCTGTGCACCCTTTTGCCAAAAAATCACACTGTTACTACTTATTCCTGTGAGAAGACAGACCCTTGCCTGCTGACTCAGCTGGAGTACTCTTGTCGCAGTAATACAGAAAAAAGTGAAAACTAATGCAGGCAGGACTGGCTGTTTGAGGAAAATTTTGCTTTCAAACTACATAGACAGACATATATATGGCACTGAAGAAATTTGGATCAAAAGATTATTTATTTGAGTAAAAAAATCCAGTTGCACATTGCTTCTGCTAGTAGGACAATTCATATAAGAGACATTGCTCTGGATTTTAGTTTTCTTCTAGCTGAAATTGATCTTTCTCATTCAGCTTTCTTACTATTATTTCCTAATTCTCTACATCCAGTTCCTATTAATTCGTGTTTTGTTGCCTTGTGATACTTGCAGCCTTGCAGAAAGCCTGCAGGGCTCATCACTGGGTGACACGATCTTCTCCACAGGAACTCTGAATTCCAGAAAAGCCCAGGAAGTGATGAAGTGCCGTGTAAAACACTTCTTTGTGATTCAGAGTTTGTGTTTCAGGAGTATGAGATAGGAGAACTGGTCTCATTCCACGGAGTTTATTTTAGAAATACCATCTTCCCATATTCCCATGCGGAAGCAAAGCTGGGAGGAACGTGCCGGTGGGGGCGGTGAGGGTCTGCTCCTGCGGCTGCTCCCACAGGTGCAAGTGCCAGGTCAGCAGCTCCTGAGACACGTAGCTGTGCTCGGTTATTTCAATAGGGAGACCAAAACCAGTGCTTTAAAAGAAGGAGGAGTAACAAATACATCTATAATCATCTCTGCCTATCAACTGCTGAATACATTAGGTGTAAGAGCATTGCTAGCTCTCGGTCATGGGCATGGCCTGTCAGGTAAGAGACCGAGAACACAAAATTCCTTGCTGAAGAGGGGAGGTCGCAAGGCGGGAACCACGGCTGGGATGGGTCTGGCCCTTTTACCTGTCAGCAAAAATTTGCAGGAAAGTATCACTTACCGTACTGTCAGCAGAAAATTGAGATGTCTTTTTTTTCTTGGAAGGGCATTTATTTTTAGTGTCAAGTGGTGATAAACATCCTCTGAAAGAGGAAGAGATGCCTTGCTTTGGGCTTTTACTGGGAGATGGCTTTTTACATTTGAACAGCTCCTGAGCAGAGGCCAAAGCAGTATCAGTGAATTTCTATGGGCAAAGCCTTGGGACTGATTCAAAAGGAAATTTTGGAGCATTTGCTGGAATTTGAGGTCACTACACAGTTTTTTAGTGTAGTAGTAATAGGACAATATTTCCTGATCCATTTATTTCCTGAACACTAATTTATTATTACTGAACAATTCAGTCACCACAGGTACATTGCTTCATTTTCTAAGTTGTTTTGCTGTGAATGCTTTCATACCACACAATTACATAGTGTGTATTTCATATCGTTGTGCAAAAGCCTCCCTTCACTTGAGGTGGTCAGGGGCTAAGGTAACAAACTTGGTGATGGATGACAAAGGAATAAGCACTTCCACACAGAAACGAAAGTGCGTGAGTACAGCCAGCACTGTCAGCTCTGCCTGTAACACAGCTCTGTCAAAGATTCTGAGGGAGAAGAAAACCTCTGAGAATATATGAATTTCATCGAAAATGTGTGAAATATCATCAGTGAATCCCAGGCTTGCAAGATTCATTTAAAATGACTAAGAAATATTTTTCCAGCTTTTTTTACTGGGGACATAAGTCAGAGTTAGTTGGAGTTATGATAAATACAAGTATTAGTCGCAGAGGCTTGTATGCCAAAGGCAGATGAATAAAAATGCATTTGCTGAGTGCTGGGAGCAGGAATAGCAGATGAATAAATTACTTTTAAAATTTGCATTCAGCTTTAAAAAATAAGTATTTATATTAGTACCATCTGTGTTGGCTGCAGCCTGTCTGGCATGGAGCAATGTGTCTGTATAGTGCTGGAGATGAGGGTCCCCTTGGCTTGGAGCTGCTGGGAAACTCCTGAGCCTGCAACAGTCCTTTGCCCTCCCCCCATGTCAAGGCACAGGACCTGTCTTCCCACCCACATCCTTCCCAAACCACGCAGCTCCTGAGGAGGGGACTGTGAGGACCCAAGGGGACCAGCATCTCCCTGTGCTGCCCTAGCTGTGGACCAGGCTACACTGCCAAGTGTTTTAATCATGGCAGTCTAAAGCATGAGGTTATTATTAATTTAATATCAAAATTATATTCCCATTTTATATTCTAAATGTAAGTTACAGAGAGGAAAATACACAGACAAGCTTTTCTATCAGGCAAATAACCTTGAAAAAGTAAAATCAACTAAACTCTATTCCAGAACATTTCTACCAGTTATAGCTGCTGCATCATGCAAAACAGACACCTCCTTCCCTGTGTGCCCCACAGCACAAGCAGAGCACTGGCCTGGCAGCCCAGCACCGTTTGTGCCACTGTCCCAGTTGTCCCACCGGCAATGGTCACTGGCTACAGGACACCACCAGAGGACCGTGTCTTGGCACATGTCTTTGGAAGCACACAAGGTCCTAATTGCCTGTCACTGCTTTCCAAATATTAGTTGCTTGAATCTCACAATGCATTGATAATTTGTTGATTACCTCTTCACCTCATAGAAAATAGAGGGCAAATTAGAAATGCGAGTTGAGCATTGGTTTCAAAAAAATCACACTAGAAACAGGAGCTCAGCGTTCAGAAAAGAACAGGTAAGGACTGGCAGATTCGGGTCAGTGACTGCTACAGTGACTGATTGTGACATCATGCATCATATTTATGGGTGTGATGTAATACACTGTGTAATACACCTAACTTTTTCATTTTTTTGTAGCTGTGCCACCCTTCTGTGCATTTCAGTACCTGCAAAGTTAGTGTTGTGCTCTCTTGCAAGGATGAAGGTGAGCACCGTGAGGGGAGGAGGCAGAGTCTGCACAGGTTCATTGCACTGGGGGCTCTCAGCTCAGCCCGTGGGCTGCCCGTGACCCCTCCACTGTGCCAGGGGAAAACACAAATGGCACTTACAGCTGCACTCACACCCACTTTTTATTTATTCTGTCGTAAAGGGGCCTGAAGCCATTGCTGACATCTGCCTTCTGTGGCCTGTAGATGTTTAATGCAGAGAAATATTCAGCTCTAAACACTAGTAAACAAGAATAAACAGCTTCGATTGCTATCATGCTCCACTCCAAGGCAAAATGCACCAGAGTACACATTCTGTATTCTGTGTTTGACACATGCTACAAAATCAATTTTAAAGACAGCTAAAAGAGGGAAAACTTGTTTTTTTCTGGCCACTCTAATTAACAGGAGAATTAATTGTTTGTCACCTGGGTTCAAAAGTAGATGAACAGCCAGTAGAAAGTAAGCAGCTCTTATAATACTTTCAGTTAATATTTTAGAAATGTTTTCCCATAGACAAAGGAAAATCATGCTATAGTATTTTTAGTGTATAATCTTCTCAATTTGGCTTTTCCTGTTAGTGGCTACAGTTTGTCAACATTTGTAATAACGACTTAAAAGAATGAATAGATGCTTTTCCTATCCCTCCAAACACTTCCAATCTTTAATAAGGTCTCTGTTAGCGACTGACCTGTTTTCACCCAGTGCTTCTCATCTTCAGTGTCAAACAGGAGCAGCTCAGAAGGGCACCAGCAGCCCAGAAAGCCGTTGGGCCATGCAGGGGATACACCTGCTTCCACAAGGGTGGGATGCTGGGGAGGCTTTTCTCCAGCACTAGCAAGAAGTGACTTTCAGGCTTACATTTTCCTACCTGGGCTTTAAGAAGGAGAAAATTCAGATGAAATTTGATGAGGAACCTCATCTGGAGGAAATTACATACACAGTGGTATAGCATGGAGGCAATTGTAAACTATTTAGTGTTTTTCTGGGATGAATCAGGAGGGGACCTGGCTGCTGTGATGCAAACTGGAGGAAGATACTTTGGTTCATGTCCAGAACAGTGGGGAAAGCAGCTGCTGGCTGACAGGGACAGTGATCTGGACCAAGTCCTGAGCTTTTCCCAAACACGTCAGCACCAGCCCTGTGGGTCCTGGTACACAGACAGGACATGTGCTGTGCTCCATTCCGTCTCACCCAGGACAAAACAGCTGCTCCATAGATCCCTGCATGGCTCAACCTTGCACCTTCCCTAACACTGTGGGACCAGTGCTGCACTGGAAGAATTTCATTCTTAAAACCTACTGGTTTCCTCAGCCCCTTCAGGGACTTGAGAGCCCCTTGAGAGCTGGCATGGGGATGCCAGGTCCCGAGCTGCCCCTGTGACTACTGGCTGCTAGGGCTTGTGTCTGTTCTATCTGAGAGGCCAGAGCAACTTGCTCTGTTTTATACTGAGGAGGCTTTTGCATCAGTTAATATAAAGCATTAAATGCTCATCACTGATTATTTTTAATTATTTAGTGAGAGATTTCATCTGGGCTAATGACACTGCTCCTACTTCTACAAGTCACAGATGCCCTGGTTGCTAAGAGAATGAATATTAATAAATGTTCTGGCACATGCAAAAAAAAAAAACCTGAAGCATTGGTAAAGCTGAAGAAAGACTTGAGAGATACTGAAAGTAATTATTAATGAAAATAATTGATGAATGAAATCAGTTCCTTGAGTCATAAGAAAACACATGCAGGCTGATGTGGGAGGGGCCATGGGAGACCAGAGCCCAGCCTCTCTCTTTGCTCTGGGGAGTAGCAAAGAGCTTCACTATGTAAAGTCCTTAATCTACCAATAAAGGTATGACCTGCTGTGAAACCTTCCACACTTGAGCAGGATTTCATACACCCTATAAGCATCCTACAAGGCACATGGTCCTCTGAAAGGTGCTGAAATGGAAAAGGGCATTAGTAAGTCAGCCAGAAGGGACTGTGTTTGGCCAGGTAAGGTAATCCTAGTGCACCAACTACGCCACAGCTCTCAGCTCATCAGAGACCTTCCCAGACTGCAAAGCAGGGACTGTCCTGCCATGATGCACAGCTTAGCAGGCTCATTACCTGCGACAGGTAGGTCCCACTCCAAGCGCATCCAGGGCAGAAGTGAACGGAGGAGGGAGGATGCTGCCCTGGGTTCATCTTTGCAGCACAGAGAAGAGAAGTGACAGGTTGAGTTCAGCAGAGGTGATTTCTAATACAAGCAGAACTTTCTCTTGTTATGACTGTTTAAAAATAGTCATCTCACATTTTACATATTTATTTCAAAGAACAAATTATTTTGGAAAATAATCCTGCAAGCAGCTTGTCACACATCCTTCCATGTGAGTATTTTGTAGAGAGTGGCCACCAGTGGAGGCTGTGGGAAGGAGACCCTGCCTGCCCGCAGTGCATGTCTTGGCCCGCTGTCTGGCCTGGCCACACCAGATTGAGAGGACTGTGGCAGTTGTTTTGCTGTGTGTTAGGTCAAGCCACTTTCAAGCCACATCTATTCAGTAGCCTGGCTGCTACTGAATCATCATTTCCATCAGCATCTTCATCCACTTCTCTGTTGCTATGCACAGCATGTTCCTCCCCCATACCAAAGGGAAGTTAGTCTCAGAGTTTATCAGAATATACAGCCACTAATGCCTCCAGCATTTCAGTTAGACACTCCACAGAAATTGATGTTTTATGCAATGTGCTCTGTCACGGAAAAGCTCAGAGAAGATTAGTTATTCACTGTAGGAGGAAGGCACTGCCAGGCACTGCTGCAGATGCCTCTTTCCCAGCCAGACCATATGGCAATGGCACTGCTGGCCCCACAGGGAGGCTGGGCCCACAGGGCACAGCTGAACACAGCAGGGCTGAGCACGGCTGGGTGCTACCTACCACGGCTGTGAAGAATGCTGGTGGTTACTCCCATGTGCCCACACATCCCCAGGGTTCTGCTCCTCAGAGCTAGCAAGTGCAAGTCCAAACCCCTCATTGCTCCACTCTCAAGTGGTTCTTCTCTCCTCTCCCCTCCTCTTCCTCCTCCCAGCTGAGTGCCACTGCTTACCTGCGGCCACGAAGACACAAGCCTTCATGCCAGAGTAGGGAACTGGTAATGAGAATGAGTGCAAATGCAGCTTTGGAGTGATGTTGTTACCTGCCCTGAGGTAGAAAATCAGCATCTGCCTGCCCAGTCAAACATCATAATTTATTATGCTACTGCCCAATACTTTCCAGCATGGTGGGTGTTTCAGATGATAATTCTCCACCCAAGGTATTTGCCTGAGGCTTTCCCAGCCCCAAGATCTCCCAGCCACCTGGTTGGCATTGCAGTGGGTGTGGAGGTAATTTAACTACAGCAGAGTATTCCCAGCTTCTCTGCTTTCCTGGCACAGCCTCACAGGGAAAACCAAGAGTGAGTGCGATGGGAAGGGCTGAACTGAACTGTTGCTTATCTTCTCAATGGAGCGATAATAGTGCAACAAAACAAACCTCACAGGATTGGACTGTGTGCTGTCCTGGATCTCTTGGGTGCTGCTGCTCTCTGTTGACACCGATTCCCCATCCAGCTGCTCCGGCAGAGCCCAGGTTGGGATTGCTGCCAGCCTGGAACAGCGGGGGAACCAGAAGAGGAGCACAAATCAGTGAATGGGTTGGTTATGCATTAGCAGCAAACACTGTACAACAGTGCTCTGCCAAGGCAGCAGAAGAGACTTTTTTCTGCAGGACATTGTAAATCTGTGCACATTTTCACTTCTGGCGCTCTCTCCCTTTCTTGGTCCTTTCCTCTCTTGATCTCTCTCTGCCCTCTCCCTTCTTTCCTTATTGCAATGCTTTTCCCAAGCTAGATTTTTCTGTGAATTAGGTTTCAATGCCTCCTCATGAGAGGAAGTTTTTCATATTTTATATCTCCATCAATTAAGATTTCTCACTTACCACCAATAAAACTGGAGTTTTGATTAAATATTATCCAACAGCTCTAAGCACATAGTTTGTATTAATTTCAGGGCCTCCTTATGTGTCAGTGGTATTTATATGGGCTTATATATCAAATATACTGTGTGTATATATGCAGAGACTTTCAGAACGAATACTAGATAAAGGAGCCATAAAAAAAGAAAATGCAAGAAAGTCTCTCACTTGGTCCAGCCACAGAGTGCTTACTGAGCCCCTTCATGAAGGTGATGAAGAAAATGGTGGGGAAGGGACATTTTCAGGAACCAGGAGAATAGCAGGATCAAGCCTGATGCTCCTGCAGCAGGAGAGCCAGAAGGTGCAGAAGCTCATGGCATGAGACTCACTGCAGACCGCTGTCTGCTCTTGTGGACAAGTCATGGGGAGAAAGAACTGATGCACCAATATGTTCTCAAGAGGGCACCTGTTCATTTAATGAAATAGTTCAATATGCTGATGGTCACACGTTTTTATTCACGGTTCATTCCCAACATGGCCTCGTTCTTTGAAGGAATGCTGGCTGTGCGGGCACGAGGTAACGTGAGGCAATGCCCAGGGACTTGGGTGCCAACCATTAGTGCTCTGGGACTTCTAGCCCGAGGCTCTGCATTGCACAGACTCTCTTGTGAGTTTGATTGAAACTCCCTCCTATTTAGAAAGCATTGTTTATTTATAATCAAAACCCAAATGAAACAAAGATTACAGGAATATGTATTGGTGACCTTGACAAAGCGGCAGCTCCTACGCTTGGAGAAATATTCTGTGGAAAGCATCACCTGACAGGGACCAGAGGGGCTGTTCTGAGTACACGTTTCAGGGCTGCTTGTGTTCTGTGTTTGTGTGTCACCCTGGTGGTGCTTTAGAGATCATTAGAAGGAAAATACTGACAGCAGAAGCCTGTACTCAAGCTGACATCACACAGCAGATACAATTGGATGCTCTCCCTCTCTCCATCACTACATTCCTTTCTGTCTTGAGCCCTGTGAACAAGCTGGAGCTGGTGTGAACTCCTGTGCAAGCACCTGGCTGACTGTGTGCAGGCTGGGCTGCAAGGTGTGTGACACCAGTATCTCCCAGAGGAGGCACAGAGGGACTTCACGGAGGAGGGACAGCAGGATCTCCTAGAGAAGGGACACTGGGATCTTTCAGAGGAGTCACAGCAGAGCAGGCACCTCAGCACAGCTCATGTGGGTGGGGCACATGACACTTTTGGCTCATCAGAAGCCATGTGGACACCCAAGCAAGGTGCTGACTACCCACAAGGACAAAGCCTTGGATGGAGAAAGGCACCCTTCATGAGTTTGGACATATGGCAGCATTAGATAAATTTGTGCAGCAGAAGCTGCCCCAACAAACTCCAGGGAGCTGTGAACCTGCTTGCTCAGGTTAAAGATGTGCTTTTTCTATATAAGCTCTTCTAACACCATAGCCCAAGGAGTGATTTGCATTTGTACCTCTGCCCTCTCTTCTCAATAGTTCACTTCCACTGTAGTTAAAATTAAACAGAAAAATCCACAGGACTACAAAAGAGAGAAAAGGTCTAAATTCTGTCCTGCTCCCTGTCACAGCTCCCTATTATCTCACCAAAACTTTTCTAAGTGTTGTTTGTACTTGTTTGTCACTGGAATTAGTCAGATGCTGCTGCCCTTAAGTGTAGTTTACATCTGGGACTGCTGCTGCCGTCAGCTGGGGACTCTGCTCTCCTCCTGCCCTCTGTTTGTCCCAGTCTGGGCATAGCACAGCCTTGGTTCTGAACACATCAACTGAGGTGGATGAGGGGCACTGACCCCTCTCACAAACCTTCCTGGGGGTCAGGATCAGAGCACGTGGGATCGACCATGCAAGTGCTGGGTAGGGTACACAGGGGCAGAAAGTGAGGAGCAAGGTTGTGAGTAGTGGCCAGAGGCTCCACATGCTGGTGGGGTCCAAAAGGCTGGAAGAGGAGCTACATTAACAAGCTGGGATAGGGCACCAGCACCAGCCTTCCCTGCATGAGCAGTCAGGCACCACAGGGCATGTGGCTTAATGACTTCGATACTGACCTTGGGGCCCAGGAAACACCTTGCCCAGCTCTTCTCTCAGCCCGCCTGGGAAGCAGCTCCTGGTGATTGATCATGGAAGGCTGCTGGGAGATGAGTATATCCAATGGGAGCCAGACAGTGACATCCATCCCAGCAGGATGTATCCTCCTGTATCCCTCCCTGCCTGCGGAGCACAAGACATGCCAAAGTTGCCACTGGCAGCTCGTCCTGCAGGGTGTCCAGCAGTGCTGCAGCTCCTCCATGCCTGTTCTCCATCTCAGAACTGTAATGGTAAGCTCTCCATTTCCATTTGGTTTTGTCTCTTGCCAGAAACTTGTCTGGGCAACATGCCTCCATCATGCCATCTGACAGGAGCTGTGAGATACCACCATCAGAGGTCTGCTGAGAGAATCATTTGTGCTATTTCTTACTGTCTTTAATAACAGTGTCACTGAATCAGATACATCTCACAACTGCTATAAAAAATATGCAGTGTATGGCTCCTTGAAAACAGATTAAGATTTACTGCTTTCCATTTGGATAGCAGTTGATGAAGATAATGGGTTATCTCTGCAAGGCACTGTACAATTTCTGCTCTCCCAGACTCCACGAAGCACCTTAATTTTATTCTCACATATATAACCAAATATGTCAGAAGAACCAAAAGGGAAACAGATAAATGATCCATATTCGAAACACAGTATGACTCAAGTAAAGAAAAGCATACAAATTCCTGTTTGTTCTCAAGGAAAAATATGGGTACCGGCACAAAACCAGAAGCTTTTCTTATCTGAGGTATTACATTGATTTTTTTTTTTTTTCTCCTATTTGCCATTATCAGAGAAGCACCAAAACCAATTAACTACTGATAGTTCTTGTACCTCCTCTTGGAGACATCTCTGTCAAAAGGCAGGTTCCAGCACTGTGTAACAGCTATCATCCATGTGGTTTGTTGCTGCGAAGATAAAAACATCTCCTGTCATTGGAAGTCTCATCTCCTTCCTGTTTAGAGCCTTTCAGGTGCTAAGGAGGGCTCCCAAATTGCAGAGTTGGATATGGCACGCCACTGCTGTGGGCAGTTACCCTTCTCCAGGCTCTTAAAGGGGACTCATCACCTGAGTGCAGACCTGGCCAGGGAATCAGGGCAAAGATGGCACTGCCACCTCCTCCATGTCCCTCATCACCTCGTGCCTGGGGAGCAGTGGCCCTTCCTTTCCCTACACTTCCCCTTGCTTCCACTGCAGCTGCAGGCACCCTGCTGAACCTTGAGTTCTGGGTGCTGGAGCTGCTCCTTTATGCTGAGGCTGTGCCCTTCTGTGACCCACTGGGGCCACCAGAGCCTGTCCATTGCTGCAGCCCTGGAGCGCAAACCACCCCACTCTGGTGCCACGATGTGCCCTAGACCACAGCTCTGCAGGGACTGCTTGCCCTCAGGCTGGCTTCCCAGCCACATTTTATTGGGTCTGACTGAGACAGAGTTCATTTTCCCTGAGCAGCCCTCACCACGTGCTTTCCATTGGTAGCTGGAAAGGTGTTGATAACAAAGCAGTGTTTTGGCCACTGCTGAGCAGCGCTCTCTCTCCAACATTCCCCCACCAAGGGGCTGGGAGTGGGCAAGATCCTGGGAGGGGACACAACTAGTCAGCTCAGAGATAAAAGCTAAGGGAGAAAGGAGGAACAGGGATGGCATTTGTTATTCTACACTGTTTGCCTTCTGGAGCAACCTCTACGTGTGCTGAAGCCCTGCTTCCCAGGAAGTGTCTGCGCATTGGTTGCTGATGGGAAGTAGAGATTAACTTTTCCGCTTTGCTTATGCATGCAAAACCTTTCACTTTTCTTTTATTGCTTTAGTAAACTGCCTTATCTCAATCTACTAGTTATTTTCCATCTTATTTTTTCTCCTCTATCCTGCTGGGAATGGGAGTGATAGAGTGGCTTGGTGGGCACCTGGTGCCCAAGAAAGGTCAACCCACTACATACATGCAGCATCATTAGCTTCCTCAAATATTTCAAATTATTTAGTTTAAAGTACATTTGAAAGTGTCATGGCTTGTAGGGATGGAATACTGTCTTCTTCAAATAAGTAGAAAAATGTTGATTTCAGAAGTGAAAGGCTTGATTTTAAGATTAGAATGATCTAACAACTTCATATGCAAAGTCTTCTACAATGTCTTTGGTTGGTTCTTGTCTCAAGCCCAAAACTCCCAGATATTACATAGACACTGTCCCTGCAAGATTCCAATCTGCATTGAGTAACTCCCACCAAAGGAGAATCATTCCTAACTATTGGAACAACTGGTCAGGGGCTAATTAGTGTCTCAAAGACATTTTACGCCTAGTTTTCTATTTTGAAATTATGATTTTGTATCCTGTAGGATGCTTTGCAAACCTTGTTAGGGTATAAACAGAGCAATTTTAAGTAACTTGATACGTTGGCTTTTCTGTGGTTTTTCTTGTTACGAATCCTAATCCAATGACAGAAAGCAAAAAGGAGAGATCAGATACTAAGATTACAATCAATACTAGGACATTGAAAAGAAATCAAAGTAAAACCATGTGTTTGAAGGTCTTAAGGAGTACATTCCCTCTGTGGTGTGTAGTTTTGCCTCCTTGATGCCAGTGGCTCCAGAAGCCATCTCTCATAACAGGTTCTGGTTTTATCTGGAGCTCACGCAAGGCTTGGAAGTTAATTATAGTTCTAATATGCTTGCTAATGAATTTGAGCATAATTATGGAAGGATTTCAGAGGTAATTTATGTGAATACTAATTGCTGTCTTCAAATGTTGGGTAATTGGCTTCCTCATGGGAGCTCTGCGAGGGAGTGTGGAGGGGAGCCCAGCAAGCCCTGCCAGGCAGAGGCACGGGGCCACGGGGGCTGTGCCTGTGACACATTTCCCTGTGCCTAGAGGCCATGGGCACACCAAGATGGCCAGGAGGGGTGCTGGTCTGGGGACCTGCCTGGGGCTGCCTGCCTGAGTTGGGCTGTCAGTGTGTGCCACAGGCAGGTGTGGGGATGCCCAGTCCTCAGCTCTGTTGAGAGGAGTGGCATTCAGCCAGCACAGGGGCCCCGGGGGTACCAGGGCAGGGGTTCCTCTTGCAGCTGTGGCACATGAGGGCCCAACCCTCATGGGTCAAGTGTGCCAGTGCTGTGAGCAGTGGCCAGCCACTGCGGCTGTGTGTGTGAAAACCCTTTAGCAGGTGGTCATGGAGAGGATGTTCTTTGGGATGATCACTGGTGGACAGGAAATAGATTTTCCAACAGAACAGCAGGCAGAAGGACACTGAGGAAGCTCCAGGTGTCAAATGGGCCAGGGTAACTTGAACAGAGAACAGAGAGCCTGAATTTTACAATATCTGCACAGTTAATAATACCAACAGAATTATGTTCCTTCAGGCAAAATAGCATGGCTGCTTCTCTGCCTCTTTTTCATGTTTTATTTTATGCTTGCAAGTCATTCCAGGGGTCTGAGACATGACATTTCTCTTCATATGGTCTCTGTCTTAAGGCAAAATTTAACCTCTGGGAAAGTTTATCAATTTGAGAAGTTTTGCAAAGATCAGTAGAAATGGCAATGATTATTGAAATGGAAGCTTGAGGGTTACATTGAATTAATGCAATATCTGTATTGAGATGTGTTTTCTTTCTTTCGAATAATTTAATAAAGTTCAAATGTCCTCTGAGAGAAAGAATTAATTGAGCAAAATATTAATTAAGGAAAATTATTTTTTTCATAGCACAGTTCTTCAAATGAAATAATATTGAGTGAAATGACTGAAGTTTACCTTGATTAAAAGTGGTGTCAGTGTTTGCAAAGTCTCCGAGTGTGTGCACTCCCTGTGCCTAGCAGAATTAGAGCTTCTCTGGGTGATGATGCCATTTTGAGCATCCCACAATCCCTTCTTCAGCCCTTCTGGACAGGAACAAATGGGAGATGCATATTCACATCCTTATGTTTGCTTATATAAATTTGAAACTCTTTCCTTTCCCTCATTCTTGTCCAAACACGAACTGGTTTGCAAAACAGGTCAGATATGGAATATGCTTCCATATGTGATTTATCTGGATTCCTGTAGCCTAGCATCCAGTGCTAAAATGTACTTTCATAGGCAAACATACAAGTACATGTAAAGAGAGACAGAAGATTCACAGTCTGTATGAAGCTGCCTGCACCAAGCAGTGATCAATCTGTGCAGACACAGTTGCACAGTGGTCATTCATTGTCATGCACACTGAGATCCACATGCACAGCACATGGGAATTTGCACTCCTAAGAGCTCCTAACCTTTCCCAGAAAAGGCTGGGTGATGAAAACCAGCAGGACCCTATGGAGGAAAGGAAGGGTAGCAGGTTCAGCAGCATAACTCAAAGTGGTAACTACCCACCCTGGCCCAGCTGAGACTGTGCCAAATGATGGTGGAGAGCAGAGGAACACAGACAGAGGTAATGGCCTGCGTGTCCTGGGTGTGCCTTTCACTTTCTCTGATGTTTAGGTAATGCTTCCAGATTACTGTAAAGGTTAGAGGTAAACTGGTGTTTATTTTCTGCTATGATTTGCTCTTATCAAAACAAGGCACAAGCAGAATTCCCCTCCTGCTGCCAAGGACACATCACTCCCATCATACATGGTAAGGAACATACTGCATCCCTATGGATAAACCGTGTGTGTAAGAAATGAGTAAATAAATGGGACTTGGAATTGTACTTGATCTGTTATCTTGCAAAGTATGGGAGGAAAGGCTTAAAAATTTCTTATAACAATTATTTTGACTTGGCTTAACTAGATGAAGCTCATGGGATGTGGCCTCCCTAAGCTGCAATCTGGCAGGCACTTTCCTGCAGCTATTCTCTTGTCATCATGCAACTCCCATGATGCTTCCTCGGGCTCCTTGCAGCATCTCTCTGCCTCAGACGCTCTGAAACTGCCTCCCCAGGCCCCAGTCCTGCCTGTCCCCATGGCCCTGTGAGCTGTCCTGCTGGAGGCCAGTCCGCTCTGATTTGGGTTAATGGCTAGGAAATGAGCTCTCAAGCATGAGAGTGGTGGGAGCAGAGGATGAGAATTATTGGTCGCTGGGTTCCCTCTGGCAGCTCTTCTGCTGACCTCAGTGTCTCAGCACATTTGTCCCACTTGCTGTTGAGGCNCATTACTAATCAAAGTATGTAAATTCATGAACACATTCATGGGTGGCTGGCTGATGCAGAAATGCACATCACCAGAGACTTGTGCAAGGGCACACACCTCAGGCAGCCAGGCATGCTCTGTTCCTTTGCACCTTGCTTTAGTGAGTGGCTCCAGAGGTAAATTACCGATTCTCTAATTTGGTGGCATCTGCACAGGGTGATGTGTAATGAAAATGAAATGAACACTGAGGATAAGGTACTTAGCAGACAGTGAGGGAATTAGCACTTCTTTGATTTTAGACAAATACTTCCTTCAGTGTTCTGCTTTTATCTTTGCGTGGAAGGACAAGTTTTATGTAAGACAAATGTCTATCAAAGTTTTATTTAAAAAGTATGCTTTCAACAGAAGGTGGCACACTGATTAAATGTGACATTTGAAGCAAAGCAGCCTAAACAGACCAGGAATGCAGAAGGATTAAACTGAGGCCTCACATGAAAACTATTACTGTGTTACTAGGCAAGGGCAGCCTTTCAGGCAATGAAGTTTGGGTGCTCTCAATCCATGCTGACAGACAATAGTTAATATTTTCACAGTTGTAACTTTTTTCTGCTCTGTTTTCTGGTTAATAGAGCATGACAGTGCACAAAACATTCTTCAGCAGCTCTACTCAATGTAATTCTGGGAGCAAATGACAGTTATCTCTTGCAAACAGTACGTGGCATTTGAAAGGCCTCATTTATGGTGCTAACTGAGGTGGTTCAGAGATCCTGGGAACCAAGGGCAGAGAACCAGTTGCTCAGGACCTGTATCATCACTATCACCACACCAGCAAACTGCAGAGCTGGAGCAAAGCCTGGGAATGGAGAGAATCTGTGGACTCAGGAGTTCCCGGGAAAAGGCAGGAGCTGTGAGCTGGGCAGTGAGGGGTACAGCTGGGGAAGGACTCTTACATGAAGAGCACAACTGCCCTCATGATGCCCACATCACCCCTCAGAGCAACGAGAGCAAGGGTGAAGTGTAGCAAATTCCTTGGAGACAGGCATGACTCTGAATGTACGCTCAGTCCAAAGAGAGGGAGAGCTCTTTTGCCTTACTCTGTGCTTTGCAAAGCCATTCCAAGGTCATTGCCTTTTCTGAACTGTCATTGCAGTTCAAGGCACTGTGAGAGTCCAGCTCAGCACTATACACATTTCTTGTTGATCACTATTTCCTTTCGTCCAATCCATTCTCTTGTCTACAGTCAGAAAGGTCAGAGGCATATTTATTGCTGTAAAGAATCGTCTAGCAGAAAGAAGAAGTGAACTTTAAGGAACATGAGTGATTCACAGAGGATCAATCCCAGTTTCCATTAGTCTGTAACAAGAGTGTCTATTCTCACTTTTGCACTTCTGATGGACATAAATATGAAAAAATAAAGTGAACCTTCTAATTTATTTCCATGTCATATAGTTCATGTCAGAAACCCAACTGGCTCATGCAGGGGCTTCTTCATTCTTTCCAGGGTGCAGTTTACAAAGCACAGGAGAGAAAAACGAGCCAAAGCACAAAGGCAGGTGTCAGCAGCACCAGAGACACAAGTCTCCGTTCCAGCAGCCGTGGGAGCTCTATGCCACTGTCCCTGCTGTGTGCAACTGGATCAGGTCAGTCGGAGGAGAGTGTGCTCTGCTGGAGCCTTTGGCACTGCTGGCACTGCTGGACAGCCAGCCAGGGGAGGGCAGGTGAAGAGAGGACCTGGTTCCCTTCCTAGACAACAGGACCTGACCAACCCACAGTCCTGCCCTCCCTCATGCTGCTGTGTCTGTCCATGCGTGATGCCAAATCCCCCGTGAGCAGAACTATGCCTGGCCCAATGTCTGGCCAGAAGCTCCTGACAGTGCACCCTGTTACAAGGTTTGATGGTTTTACCCAGCAAGAAAGTCACTGGGCTGCTGTCCATCCAGGGTAAACGCATTGTAAGTACCTGTCCTAATTTTAAACCAAACTCTCTACCCCTATTCCTCCACCATTTCTATCCAGAGAGCGGAGTGCAAGTGCGAGTGCAGAAGAATATCCTCTTGCTGAAATATCCTGTCCTATCCCAACTCCCTGGTGGCTCGTGGACCAAGCAGGACAGCAAGGGGTAAATAGTGGCAGCGCTGAAGATTCTGCAGATCAGCCAGGTTCTCTTTAGAGAACTGAGTCTCCAGTCAATGGACCAGCATTGCTAATGGCCCTGTACTCAGATAGTGACTGTGGCTCACTGGATACCCAGCCATTAGAGACCGGGCTGTGTTATGAGATCAAAGTCACATTGAATGTCAGACAATGGTATCTGGGTGAAATCTTCAGTGCTTCCTAATTATATAAATGGTTCTTTGAATCATGAATGGTACAAGTTTTAAATACGGCTGACATGAAAATGTTCATGCAGATTTTTTTTTTCCCCCACTTTTTTTTTTTTTTCCACTTTGTTTGTGCAGATTGATGAGGTCTGAGCAGGGGGAACTGTGGAAACTTGTTATGGGAAAGCATCACCTCATACAGCACCAAGACCCCACAGGGGCTGCCAGGCGGCTGGCACCCGTGGGTGGGAGACACGATGCCTTTGGATGTGGGCTGAGCCCTGTCCTCTGCTCCTGAGGCTTGTCCTGGTGTGTGATGGCTGGATCTGCCTGGCTCATGGCAGGGCTGACTCCTGCCACATGTGCAGGGGTGGGCTCGGAGCACAGTGAAGCTCCTGTAGCCCACCTTGTTCTCTCACAGGGGCTCACCCAAAAGCACTGTTTTGACAGCATTTTCCTACAGTTAACTAGAAAAAATGGATTGTAGGAGAGAGTTCTTCTCTGTTTGTTCCTGCATGGGAATGGCCGAGGAAGCTGCCCTTCCTGGCGTGGTACCAACACCAGGAAAATCCTCCTCACTCTTTGGGAAGGAGCTGGGGAGGGGCAGGAGCCAGATGAGGAAGTCTGGCTGTGCAAACACCTTCTCCTGACACTGATAACTGTGATGAAACTGTGATGCCAGGGTATCTACAATGAGATCAGGTCTCCAGAGATGCTAGCACACGGCCGGTGCATTTCCAGGGCCATCAGCTGCAGCAGGTTGCTGCTCCTAGATGGAGCAGCAAGGGAGTGGCAGCAAGCACTACTGCTGGAAGTGGTCTCCCTTATAAATTGCCAGGAGAGATCCTGAATGCCAGAGTAATGCTGGAGGTGGGAACATTTTTGCTAATTACAGCAAGAATGGGAAAGTGGAGCAGGCAGGTTCCACCTCCGTATTTGTCCTGCACAATCCAGTATTTCTTTCACTGCTGGGAGTCCTTCCTGTTCCCTTAATGTCTTACCTGGAAAGAATAGCACATTGGAACAAGATCATGGCTGCAACAACTGCAGTTACGTCACCAAAAAAAAAATAAAGAACAGGAAGCGCTGCTGACCCAGAAGGCAGCAGCGTGCCCAGACCAGCTGTCATGGTTTGGGACTGGCCCAATGCCAGTGCCCCCATGAAAATGTATTTTCTTTAACTAACTGCTGTGAGATGTGACCAGGAACAGAGCAGAGCAGGCTTAAACTTAGAAAAAGAGAGAAAAACAATAATTTTATTAAACTACAAACTAACATCAAGGAAAAAAAACACACAGGAAAACAGAGTGAACACCTTTTAAAACATTCCTCCTCCTCCCACCCAAATGCACTAAAGCACAGTGAGACAAAAAATCTTGGAGTCTTGATCAAGTTACCAACACTCAAGTAATCAATTCTTAGTCCATCAGGGGAGAGAGGAGTCTCTCTTGTACCACAGTCCTCACCACGAAACAGGGTTGAAACTCCCCATGTTTCTTTGTCACACATGGCACCGCCCGGAGAAACTCTGCCATGGTGACATGCTCCTTC
>VZSE01007190.1:0-71861 GCA_013398275.1 Promerops cafer | reverse complement strand
GGGGGAAACAAAAGATCCCTCGGTGTTTTCGCCACCCCTCGGTCCTGCAGGGGCTGGCCCGGTTCCATTCCCTTCCACCTTCTCTCTCTCTCTCCGGGGCTCCGGCCTACCTCAGCCTGGGCCTCCATGGCTCCCTCCCCCACCCAGCCATGTGGCCGGGCGGGGCAGAGACGGTGCCGCTCCCTGGGCTACCAGGAGCGAAAAGAGAGCGAACTCTGGGAAATCTCTGCTTTTAACCCCGTGTGTCTTCAGAGGTGACTCACGTCTTCAGTGGTCACACCAGGTGTCAATATTCGAATCTGACCACTGATTGGTTTAACTAAAACTTCCCAAAAAAAAACTCACTTCCTCCCAAACGGAGACACCAGCACAGGGGGACAGGTCCATCATCCGAGCGGAGCTGGTGGGCCCTGGAGTCACACCTGGACTTGCACCCGGACTAGCACTGCAGGCAGAGATGAGAACAGCATCCTGCTACAGACTGTGACACAGACATGAAGAGTCGTTGCATGTGAGATGCAGGTATAAGGGGGGAAGAAGCACATGAAGGTGCTCAGCTCGTAATTCTTCACTCAAATTGTGAGGGAGAGTCTGTTCAGGTCTGCATCCTGCCCTGGAAACAGCCAAGGGATGTGCACTAGCAACTGACATTTTTAGCAACATAAAAATATGAATAATTAGCAAAATTTGATTTAGTATTGATCTGATTAGAAGGCTTTAATACTGATTTAACAAAAGAGAGAGTCTGTGCCATGTGCTCAGCTGGTGGAATAAGTCATTTGGTTAGAAGGGAGAATCCCAAAGGCATTCCTGCCCAACCTGGAAAGTGAACCTGAACAGCTGTTGTATGGCAGCTCAGTGTGCTTCAGGCAATCGCTTCCCCCAGAAACAGAGAAAGTGATGATGATCACAGAACAGCTGGCAGGAGATGCCCACTGGAGGCTGTGTAATTCCACATGGAGAGTGAGAGATGATCTTGTGGGGGTCAGCATATAAGACTGATTTTACCCCATGCACAAATGTAAGTCCTGGATATAGGAGAGTGGTCTGAATCCTTTAGGACACTGAAGTTATTGCTTTGGAAGAAAAACTGCCCTGTCTAATGCACATCACTGGAAGGCTGCCAGAGATCACTGGGTCCTCTCCACCAGTTAGTCTTCCAAGCTGCTCTTTCCCAAGCTTGGAGCATTCCATGGGGTTGTTGTGACCCAAGTGTGGGACTTGGCCCTTTGCCTTAGTGATTCTTATACTGTTGGCCTCAGTCCATTAAAGCAGACTGTCCAAATCCCTCTGAAGAACCTTCCTGCCCTCTGGTAGATCAACATTTCTACCCAACCTGGTGTCATCTGCAACTGACTAAGGGAGCACTTGATTCCCTTGCCCAGATTGTTGATGAAGATATTGAACAGAAATGCTACCACTGTGGAAACTGATGTATCATTAATAACTAAGATACATTTTTGCTTGACCGAGTCTGGCAAATACCCTATTTTCATTTTATGAAACGTGCATCCCCAAAAACCTTTATAAAGGGGAGAGCACTCACTGCGTTAGTGTTCTTCATTCCCTGGTACTAACCAGTTTTTTGCTGATCTGGATTTGGGGAAAATTGGTTTGACATGGAGGAGTGTTGGAAATTTTCTTGACTATTTTTTCCTCTCTCGTCTTTTTTGTTGTTGTTGTTGCTATGGAAACAGCCATTCCTTATCCAAAACACTTCGATGATACCATTTCCTATTAAGGTTCCCATTTTCTTGCCGTTTCTGTCACACTGTGCTAGTCAACTTTCCTCCACTGATTACTACCCCTGCGCTGACCTGGGGGTTTACATTTCTTTAGTACAACAGAGTTAAAACTGACATTTCCCCCAAATTGCTTGTTCTTCACAGTAGTGGTGCAACAGGACAAGCAGACCTCTCAGGCTCTGTGGTGCTCACAGCCTCAGGGGCTGTTCTGCTCCTCACCCCTCCCTGACAGCGAGGGGGTGGCACAGTAGAAAACAGGGATTTTGGGTTTTGGACCCAGTGATCATCAGGATCCAGATTCTGCTTCATCCAGTATCTGTAAAACTTTTGGGTAAAAAACTCTGCCCCCTTTCCTACACATCTTCCCATCATTAATAATCTCAAATTAAGGTCTACCAAATCTGTTGGCCGCAGACTCATGGATAGGTCTTGTGGTAAGTGGAGGGAAAGGAAGAAACATACACAGAAGTTTTGAACATACACTTGAGGTAGGTAGATCCTCAATAAATAGGTCAGATTAATTCATCGTGGCAAACAGTTGTGCAGTGGGGTTTAGGGAAGTGCTTTCTTTAGGATGCAAGGCTTGGTCAGTGGGGTGTGCAGTACATGGTGCTCCTCCTTTTTTTAATCAGACACTAGAGAAGACAGAAGGAGTGCTTGGACTAAATTGTACAAATCTTGTTTCACTTCCCTGCAAAAACTGGCAATCTCTTTGTCAAACTTCTGAAAAAAACAGAGCATCAATGTTTGACAACAATTCTGATTGCTGAATTAATGCTACTAATTATATTATCAGTTTATCTCCATTTATTACATGAAAAGCTCTCCATTATTCAAGACACACCTGTGCACATTATTTTCAGAGATATCTCAGACTTGTTAAAGTTTTCTCAAGTACCTAAGTACCTACACCAAGTAGGTGTAGGCTTCTCTTTGCATTTTTGTTGTTTCTATCTTGCAGCTGATGATTGATATTCTTTTTTATCATCATGTTAGAGTCAGAATCTGAGCTGATGAATGTTGCTGTTGGTGATTTGCCTCCCACTCAAGATTCTCAGCATGATTCTAATGCCAATAACCTAGAACCTGGGACTCCTCTTTCACACCTGGCACTGTTCATCAGTGCTTAATGGCTGCAGAAATTATCTTTGTTTTCACTGACTTTTCTCAGCTACTCTCCTGCTTTTAATGCAGATTTGGTATGAGAAGGCACTTACTTATGTGTTTGGAAAACCAGACCAGCAGTATAAGGATATGCCTTCCTGAAAAATTAGAAATTATACATCTCAGTTTTATATCTCAGTTTTATATTCTGAGATTAGGGTCAGTTTAAGGGTAGTGAAAATCTTCAAGAAGCCAATCTCTATGCGGGTCTGTATGGTTGTCTCATACGGTGCTCTCAAAGAAGACAGAAATGCAGAAAAAGCAGAAAAAAGCCAATTCACTGAGCAACAGCAAGACACTCGAGTGTTGCACGCGTTTTCCAGCCGTGACCCAAACATGTGTGAGAAGGGCTGAAGCTGGGAAGGAAGGGTGAGCATGGAAACCAGAGGGTGCAGCAGAGTCACTGCCATGGGGAGGGGTTTCCACCACCAGGGACCACGTGTGGTGCAAAGAGCAGAAGGAGCAATACAAGAGAACATTGGCTGTGACGTGAAGACTGGACCTGGCTTTGACCACATGCTGCCAGTGTGGGCTTCACTGGGGCTTTTGTGGCACAGGATACAGCATCTTTCATCTGAGCACAAGGGCCTCCACTCTGAGTGAGAAAGGGAGTTGTCTTTGCTTTATAGCTTGCTTGCGATTAATTTTAACTTAAGTCTGATGAGAACTCTGTCTCTACACCGGGCTTAATGGCAAGTCCATGTTGTAGGTTATGACAACATGATATAAGTGATGATGCAATGATAACTGGACAGGCGAGCAGTGCATGCAGTGCAAAGAACTGCAGACCTCATTCATGCAGTAATGAATGATGGCATGGGCAGAAAGCTTGGGATCCTGGATGCTTGACCAGAAAATCAATGAAATGACAAGTATAGCTAATCTGATTTCTTCCTGACCTCTTCCAGTCACCTTCTACTTCTTCAAAACCATGTCTGTTGTCTGGCTGGTTCTTTGCACTTCCCACGTGCTCTTATGTTTTGTTAAAAGGAAGAAAATAAATAAAATTATTTTGCCCCAGGATCTCACAAGCTCAATTTTGCTACATCAGCTTTGTGATAAGTTAGCTTTGGGAAACAACTGACAGTGTATTTTTCCTGCTCTATTTAGGTGAAAATCAGCTGTGTCTCCTAACTGAAATGTTTTAAGCTTGTTTTTGTCAGGTAATAAAATTGTGTTGCTTTCTATAACTAAATTCCTTGTGATATCTGTTTCAAAGGCTGACATTTCTAATGCACTAACAGCCTGAGCAGTAAAGAGCTATTCAATTCCAAGTGTAAACTCATCCAGAGATGTTTTAAAGATCTAAGAAAAGGTTGTCAAGGACACCAACATGATGATGTGGCTGCTTCACACTAACACTCTCCAAGACGCTGTTTCAGCAGAGGAAAGAAGGGATTTGGTGTCCAAGTTCATTTAGCAAAGTCAATAGTCTTTGCATCTCATGGACAGCGGGAGCTTTCAGGCTGAAAGCAATCACGATGAGAAAGCTCAAAAAAGCAGTGAATTACAATAAAAGACTGATAGGTCTACAGTAATCTTCTACTTTTTCTGTTTATCTGGAGTCCCAGGTTGGTGCCCTTTTCTGGAATTCTGATTAGAGATTTTATTTTGTGCATTCACACAAATGGTTTGTTTTAGGGCTGTTTTTCATTTATTTTTATTTGTGTGAAACACCACCAATAATTTTTTAACTTCATCTTAATGCTAGCTAATGTCACCTGGCAACTTTTGAAGTCTGCTGGCATTCTTGGCTCTATTGAAGGGTTTGCTGTGTATTTCTTGCACTTTTTGCCTTTCTGAGATGCCGTTCAGGCACTGACTGTATTGTGGGTCTGTCTGTCCAAAGGTCAGGTGTGGATCATGGTCCTGAGAGCAGAGCCTCAGGAAGCACTGGGTTCTTGCTGTGGGAGCTCAGTGTCACAGGTGAGTGTCAGCCAAGGTGTCCCCATGGCTCTGGGATGGCTGTCCCCCCATGGTCCTCCCTGAAATGCTGATCTTCACCTCGTCATCTGAGCCGGCTGGAACTGTCCCAGGATGTCATCCTCTGCATGTCAGGCCAGATGACCACACCAGCTGCTCTGGGGTCTGTGGTGTGGTTGGAAGAGGCCACCCCAACGCACGCCATTGGCAGGTGGGTCTGTAAAGGCCTGTGGACATTGGCCCTCTGGTCTCTGGCATGGGCAGGCAGCCACCAGAAGATTCCTGACATACTGTGTTCTGTAGAAATCAAATGTTGCTTCCTCTTGTTTTTCCACTCTATTTTATAAGCATTTATGTATTCTACAAACATTTACCAGAACATATCGTCTCTGCAGCTGTTATAAGGAAACTCTGTTGTTTGCATTTTCCCTCAGCCTGTCCTGAGGCACAAGTTGTTTCAAGGCATTTGGCTCTCATCGAGACTTTATTTGCCAAGGCTGAAGATATGTTTGTGATATTTTTTTAATTAATTCAAATTTTTATTTGTATTCCAAAAAGAAACAAGGAGGAAAACAAACCTCCTAGTTCTGCATTCCTTGTAACAAATGTCTGCATGGAAAGGTAGTGGGGAAACCTTTAAAAGAGGAAAGCATGGGAGTGGCAGCAGTATCCCACCAGGGAGGGACCCTGGTGCCACTGTGGCTCCCTGTGCAGGGCCAGGCAGGCTGTGGCTGTACCCATTGGAGTGCACAGTCATCCACACCAGGCACCTCTCTGTAGGGCAAGGGAAGACCTTTACATTGCTTCATTTTCAGGTTAATTGCACGCTTGCAGCTTCATTGCTTACACAGATGTGCCACAACTACTGAATCCTGATGCTTTTCCATGTTTGATGTCCCCGTAACAGCTGCCCCGTGGTTTGGTACCTGTGGTGAGGAGTGCCACATGTTTCCATGGCAGCTCCATCACACCAGCCCAAACTCATCCGTCCTCAAAAACTTCAGTGGTGTTTTCTAGGAATGATTAACTGCATGCGACAATCTTGCTGGTGTTTTTCTATCTATTCCTTCAAAGGAAACACAGAGACAACATGCAATTGTCTGTTGTTCACTTGTAAAAACTCTGTGATTATTTTCTCCACAAACCAAAGGGAGCCCAGCATTAACTTGCTG
Source organism: Promerops cafer (assembly GCA_013398275.1). Lineage (NCBI taxonomy): Eukaryota > Metazoa > Chordata > Aves > Passeriformes > Nectariniidae > Promerops > Promerops cafer. The sequence continues at coordinate 65,857 of VZSE01007190.1, read as the reverse complement.
CTTTGTAAATGGCCAGTGGACAATTTGGATCTTTTCTACAGAAACTAAATGAAGCAGAGCAGTTTTCTGGGGCTGCTGAGCAGAAGTGAGTGCTCTCAGAAATGTTTGAAATCTGTACACCAGGGAGGAGTGGTAAAGGACAGTGTACAAACTCTGCCAGGCAAATTCCATTTTCCAAAACCAAGTTTTGCCCTCAGAGACCTGCTTCAGAGATGTACCACTGGAATCTTGTTGGACTGGAAATTGCTTGAACCATGGGCTGAAAAATCTGAAGATCTTTCATCCAAGATCTCAGTTTGTCACTATGAGTGTGACAAAGAAAAACAGCCCCCAAAATGGTTACTGCTTTGAAATTTTATTGTTTGTTGTTTGTTTTTGTTGATTTGTTAGAACTTCTTTTCAAATGTTTCTGTTAAGGTCAATGATCAGATAGAACAGGTGGAGGGAGGCAAACCTGCCCCTCTACACAGCACTGGTGAGGCCACCTCTGGAGAACCGTGTCCAGAGCTGGGCTCCCCAGTGCAGGAGAGACCTGGACAGACTGGAGAGAGCTCCAGGGCTCTGGAGAACCACTGCTGTGAGGAGAGGCTGAGAGAGCTGGGACTGTCCAGCCTGGCAGAGAGTAGCGTCTGGGGAGACCTGATTGTGGCCTTTCAATACTAAAGGGGACCCACAGGAAAAACTTTTTAGCAGGGCCTGTTATGATCACACTGCCAGAGGGCAGTGCTAGGTGGGCTATTAGGAAGAAATTCTTCCTTGAGAGAGGAATGACAGATTTGTCTTTACAAACAAGCCCTGGGTCTGCTGACAGATAAAAGCAGCACTGAGAGATAAAAGAAACAATTGGAAGGATTCCACTGATTGATGAATAGAAAAGAAGACATTTGCTTTTACAAACCAACTGTAGGTTTGCTGATAAATGAAATTGGATATTGAAAGATGAAAGAAACAATGGAGAAAACCCATAAATTCCATAAGAATTAAAAATTAAAGGGGGGTTATATATTAAAGGGGAATCTTAGGTATTAGGCATTCCGGGAAGTCTGTGCCCCTCAAGTACCTCAGCCAATGGGGAAAGAGAGAGGGAAATGCGGCTGGGAAATTGGGATAAAAAGAGGCTGCATCCTCCAAAAATTCGAGAGACCCTGGGGAAAATGCCCCATGGCCTCGTCCTTTACTCTAATAAAGTAAAAAGACTCCTCTCTCTCCTTTTTGGACACAAGTCTCTGGTGTTTGTGGGTTAATTTTCCTCATACTTGTGAGGGTTTGGAGGCACTGAGGTTTCTCAGAGCAGCTGGGGCTGCCCCTGGATCCCTGGCAGTGCCCAAGGCCAGGCTGGACACTGGGGCTGGAGCAGCCTGGGACAGTGGGAGGTGTCCCTGCCATGGCAGGGGTGGCTCTGGGTGGGATTAAGGTCCCTTCCAACCCAAACCACTCCATGATTTTGTGATTGCACACACCATCCCAGTGTGACAAACCCTTTGTAGTGCAGACTTGTGGAACAATCTCAGCCTCTGAATGAGTGGAGCAGGTCTGTCAGAGCTACGCTGTCACATTCGCCTGTCCGGGGCTCCCCAGGTCATCACAACAAGTAACAAGGTGTGGAGCTGTTTACAGGTTGAGGCCAATATGCCTTGTTCTTAAGAGAGGCTGTAAATTGTGGAGGAACCAAGTTCAACACAGTACTTTAAGATAAGTGTGTATAAAACATTAATTACATTTGTTTACAAACAACAACAAATAATTCCTCAAATGTACTTTGAGTATTTGTTTTTACTGCTATCACGTTATTTTCTAATTTCCTTCAAAGCACCAACAGAAAAGGGGGAAAGCACTTTTCCATCAGTCTGTCTAGAGGGTTCAGAAAATATTTTATTTAAAGCTTTTGCAGCTCTATCTTATCTTTTCCTTTCTGAAAGATTTGATCATGAATTATATATTCCAGCATGACATTAAATATTTAAGTCATGCTCTTCAATTCCAGTTCAACTTCCCTTACAAAAAAATGAGTTTGAGCACAGAAAAGACCAGGTACATAGACACAAATCCACTAGTGCCTATAGCAGCCCTCCTCTGCCCATGGCCCCGGGCCTAGATCAATAGGGCTGAGGCCTTGGAAGGCTTCAGGTGGTTGGCGCTGCTCTGTGTGCCATTCCCTAAATTACAGGAGACACTTGGCCTCAGTGCATGGAGTGTGCAAACACGAACTCAGGCTTGATGTTTCTGTGCAAGTGTCTGGAGATTTCTAAAGGCTGGGAGGAAAAGACATGAGAAAGAAGTGCAATAACTATTGTTCACATAGTGAAGCTCTTCCCTTGTATCAGGATTTCTCCAAGCCAGCATGAAGGTCACAGCAGGGTGAAGGGATGGCAAAAGTTAAGGGACGATGAAACCTCGGTACTGCGGCCACTTGCTGACACTTTGCTGGTGTTCTGCTGGCTTCTCCTTAGAGCTGGGCTGGATGAGATCTGGTAAAAACCAGACATGAAACAGGTCAAGAGCTGTAAGCTGGTGCATTTAATTTAATTTTAATGACTATGCATATGGCTGGTTAAAAAGTAGGAGTTAGGAGAAATTCTGACTTTGTTTCCAGAGATATAAAGGCAGGTACTGTATGGTTCCACTTAAAGCCACTTGCTCTGGTTGCCTAAATGTGTGACATGGTTATTGATTCCTTTGCACCATCTGTAAGAAAAATAATAGAGGAAGCCATAAAGGTGACTTTTCCCAGCTAAAGGCATTACATAAATATTTGTTACACACACAAATGGAATATATCATAAGTTCTGTATTCAAGGTGCTTGTGGAAAATGTAATTTCTAGAACAAAATAACAGCTTGTCTTACCTATAGCCCAGCATCTCCAATTGCATAAATAAATTTGTCCAGGACTTGAAAAACAGAAGCCCAGAGGCTCAGGATAGAGGAGTGCACACCATTAGGTGCCCCATGTCCTCATGTGCACATGCCAGAAGGTGGAATAAACATAAGGTGGAATGAAGACAGCTGTTTCCCTATCTGGGCATGTGTGGGTTTCTCTCAAACAGATGGCAAATCCTAAAGGTAACACTTGCCCTGAATTCTGCCTCTCAGTGTTAGGGATGGAAGCACTAATTGTGTAAGTAGATGCTTATCATGCCATGGAAATCCTTACTCATAGTGGGCAGATTTTGTACATGAGGGAAGGGTGAGGCTGTGTGTAAATTTTTCAGGCTTAGTTTCTACAGTAGCAAAGTGCATTTTTCTGAGCCGGTAAAAATAGATCACTTGCTGCACGAGACATCACTCTGTCTTCCACAGAAGTGGCTTTGCACTGTGCGTGTTTCACAGGGGAGGGTCTGCTGGCTCCCTCTGGCTCATTTCCCGTTACTGGCCTGAAGGGTTCATTCCACGAACTGCAGAGCTCCACCATCATCTGCAGGACATGTCCTTTCCTGGGTGAAACTTCGGGGAGAATTGATGAGATTCAGATTGTTCCCAGTGTCTCATGGCTCTCCTTCTGTGGGTCATCTGTGGTAATGTTGTGAGGAGAGAGGTCCCCAGCAGATGGGGAGGACCCCCTGATAAGCCAGACTCCCCACTCTTTGGCCAGGGAAATTACACTGTTTCAATGGTTATTTACCCTTGCCTATAAATGTAAAAAGGGGGGGGGAAGAAAAAGTGACACCTGACAATTCTGGTTCAGGTCACTTTAGTCTCAGCTTCTATGCCTATAACTTCAAATTTACTTTTTTTTTTACACAGGGTATGTGATAGATGCTCCCAGAGGCTGGGAGTGTTCTGCAGAGCTGGGGCAAGTTTTACCCCGGCTGGTTTTGTATAGTTTTGTATGAAGATGCAAAAATAAAAAATCCCAAACTGAGCTAAACCTCTGGGTGCCTCCTGCAATGTGGGTGTGCTGGCCAGGCTTGGTGAGGGCAGGGCACACTGCTGGCCGAACAGAGGGTGGCGTTAGCCAAAGGAGAAATGCCTCCCCAGGGGTGGCTGGGAGATGCTGAGCAGCACTGATGGCAGTGGGTGCTGGGACCCCCAGGGTGGAAGATTTCTCTTCCAGTGCTCAGAGGGGCTGGCTCTGCCCCACAATGGCACCCTGTAGCTCAAAAAAAATCCCACCAAAACCCCAAACCAAACCACAAAACTACTTCACACAACTGCACATAAACTGCATAGAAATGCCTATAAAAATCTTAATCTGATTCCTAAAACCCCTGAATCAAAGTAATTTACAGAGTTTATAAAAATCTTGAGCTCCCTAAAGAAGAAAGCTCCTCTGGTAAGGCTGCTCTGTGTGGAAGAAGGCAGCTTATTCCCAGATCCCCCTCACCTGTGGATTAGTAGGTCCTTGCAAAGCAGGTTAACAGGTGGCTTTCTGGGGAGCCTGATTTATTCCATATGGATGCACAAATAGTCTATAGTTTAGACATGGCTATAAATGAGAAGACTAAACCTGTGGAGGGAAGCTTAGAAAGTCATGATCAAAGGTTTATCAGATAATTTGCACTCATTTAGCACAAATGAATTCAGGCTTTTAGAGTCCTTAATAATTAACACATTAGCACATCACCGTTTCTGACATTAGTACGTTAATTTTCTATCTCCAGTAATGCATAGAAGCTATCAAAATAAAAGCAGAAAATCAGATGCAGAAAATGTGAAGATCTTCCCCAGCCTTGTCGCTTTTTGTGTAAATCCAAAAGTGCTGTCTTGAAGTGATGGAGAGATCATTTGTAGGCTTTTTCTTTTTTTTCCTCCATGGCAAAGAAATATCACGGATCAAAGACCAACATGAAAAAAGTAAAGTTGAATAAAGGCATATAAAGCCTTTAATTCAACTTAGATTTCAAATTTCAGTGATCAATATAATATTTTGGAAAGAAACTATTTCTGCTCTGAAGCTCAGTTTTTTGATTAGCGAGACATTATGAATTTTCTTTACTATTCTCTTTGAAGGAAATGCAGGTGCTTTGACAACAACATAAATGACACAGGTCTGTGGGAAAAGCCTTGTTCTTTACTAGTATTGATTGCTAAATGTTAATTGAAGTCTCCTTCGGGATTTGGGTGTTATATCAAGGCCATAAATCACACTGGTATGCATAAGAAATGCCCTTCCCTTTGTACTCAGGGGAGGTGTGAACGGACTATTTTGACATAAATTTGTCTCAAGTGTGCTGTCCTGGTGCTGACATCCTCCCAGCATCCTGCCTGCCGCAGGGATCCCGCCTGCCCCGGCTCTGCAGGTTACAGGGTCTCGAGAGGATGGTGGGTGGCAGCGGGAGCGCAGTGCCATGGAGAAACCAGCATGTTTCTGGCATCAGTGAGAGCAGAACAGCGTTGGAGCAGTGCCATGAGAGATGCTAGAGGACTGCAAGGCCATGCTGGGAGCTCTGCCACTCGTCGTCTCCCCCGCCCGTGGCTGTGCCCTTGGTGCTGTAGCGTGTGCTGCGGGTCTGCATGCCCGTGCGCCAGCTGTGCCGGCCTGTCCGAGTCCTGCGGAGCAGCTGCAGGAGGGGTGGCCGTGGCAAGGACAGGTGACGACTCTTCAAGCCCCTCCAGATGAGGCCTCTCCTCTGCCTGGCAGATTATGGCATTCCCTGACTCTGTGCTCCATAAATCAGAAGCGCCAATAGTAACTGCGCCTGCACACGTCAGGTAGGTGTCATTCCATTTGCTCCTTGTGAGGTGTGTTTCATTCCATCTGCTCCTTGCAGAGGGCACCCAGGATACTGCACAACACCAACGACATGTAAATTGAGAGTTTCCAGCACAGCCCTGAACTGCTGCAGGGTGATGCCGTTTCAGTAAGGTGTCTCTGCACTGCTCCCCCTGGCAGTGCAGCACTGAGAATTAGCAATTTTGCTCCCAGACCCTCGATATGAGTAACCATTCTTTGGATTTCTTTCTTTCCTTCCAGCACAGGCCATCCCATCTCCTTTTAGCTGGCTGCCTGCCAGCTTTGTTTTCTGTATCAAGTTCAACCTTCTTTGCTTCTCGTTTCCTCAGGTGGCTGGTGACCGATAGAGGAGAGAATTGCTGAGCCTGCACCAATCTCTCTCACACCTGGTTTTTCTTTTTGGCAACTGTCACAGCCTTGGAATACTCTCATGGATGCTGATACAAGAAGTGCTGGATGAAACATGGATTTTGGATATGTCAGAACATGTGATCAAAGAAGAGGAAAGATGGTGCCAGGGGATGTCACTGTTCCCTCTTCAGCAAGTCAAAGCCGCTCACTGCTTGGGAACAGCAACAAGCCAGGGTCAGGGTCCAGTGGCTCATTGCACCACCTGCCTGGGAATAGGCATGTGCTCCTACTGTGGGAAAGCTGAAGTGATGCCTTTGCAATGTTAAAACCAACCCAACCCTCAACAACAACAATCACAAAAATCCCAAACCCCACAAGTCCTGTTGCACCATCTACAGTTCAGTAAGAGGTTTGCTAAGTGCTGTCCGTGTTGTCAGTGTGCTGTACTGAGTGTTGTAAGTTTAGCTGAGGTCCTTGGTCCTTTTCTTTTCCTTTTCATGCTTTTTTTTCTGTGACCACAGACCACTTAGTGGTTTTTGTTCCATATCTGATCTCCTTTCCAACTGAGAAGCCTTGGCTATCACTGCTTTCTGGAGCATTCTGAGCTGATGGCTATCTGAACAGCACACCTGGTAGCTGAAGGAAAATAAGCTGTGCCTTCCTCAAGCAGGGCAGGTTGATATGCTTTGGGCTGCAGCCAACATGGTATTCAGAGTGCTTCTGTTGTGACACAAGCAGCTTGAAGTAAGAGAGTCCTGGTCCTTGTGGCAGAAAAAACACTAAGCCTTTAGCTTGAGTAAGATTTCAGGACAGGAGCATTGGTTCTATTTTGTTTTGTGGAAGTTCAGTGTGTTACTTGGTAAAGGCCAGTGCAAGAGGGAGTATGAGGTGTGTTTCTGGGGTCTTGATTGTGGAAAGTCACTACCTTGCCTTCAAATCTCACCCACCTATCCTGTACCACTTGTCTCTTGGCGCCCAGTACTTGTTGCCATGACCTGTCTTGTACCTGCAAGCGGTTTGTCAGAGGCTCCTGGAGGTGTGTGTGGTACAGGCTGTGTGCTGATTGCCATGTATGGCAGCGCTGGGTCACAGGGACATGGAGGCGGGGGGAAAGTGATGCCAATCCCAGGGGATGCAGTGACTGAAATCTGCCCAGTATCCTGGGGAGAGCTCATTTCACCCGTGAGTCCAGGTTTGTGCCAAGTCCTCACCCTGCCTATTAATGGGCAGGTTTCCAAACTACTTCAGCTGTACTTCTTTCTATCTGTCCTCTCCAGTTTGATGTAAGTGTACATAAAGACGTGCATTGTTAACCTCGGGTGCATTGCAGTTGTCAGGAGCCTTGTTTCCAGCTGAGCCGTCTGCGCTGGCAGAGCTTGATGAGGCCACAGCCTGGGGACAGGCTGCTGTCCCTGCTGAAGAGCTGCCATTTCAGAGAGATGCTTGAACACAGCACTGACCCTTAACTGCTTAAAGCATAAGAGTCGGTAAAGAGCCCAAAATAGCTTTATTTGCAAAACTGGCCCTTCTGAAAGTTCATCTCCTCTCCATGCTGGTTTCCTTCTCCCTGTGCCCAGCTGCAAAGGAGTTTCTACTGATATGGTCCTGTCCTTGAGTAATTGTATCCGTTTTTTTTAATTAGCTTTCTGGAATCCTTGGGACTTTGTGGATTCATGTCCCATTTATAAATCACACACTCCCACAAATATGTGCTTAAGAGCATTTTTTCTACAATTATTTTCAGAGATACTTGGAAATGGCTTTCACCGACATTTGAAGTGCTCTTTGCAATGCCCAAAAACCTGAATGTATACCACACCTGTGACTGCAAACTGTTGCTGAAATACTACATGAAGGGTTTTTTTTGGAGCAAGGCTTCCTGGTATGTTCAGTGAGACTCAAGGAGCAAATTGTTGCTTTGGCTTTTATGGCAGTTCACTTAAGCCCTCAAAAGGACCAGAAAACTAAGGTGAAAGTGAAGGTAAAACTTCCTTGAAGCATTTTCTGACCGAAATCCAGTCTAATTTTTTTAAAATTCTGTGCAAGAATGGGCTTTAGCTGATCTCTTCCTCCCTGTCTTAAAGTGTATTAGGGATATATTCCTGTGTGTGTCTGCTCTCGTTTGTTTGGCTGCCTGTCTCTGTAGTGCTGCTCACAGGGCTTGGGAGGCAGCATTAGTTCGTCAAGTTATACAATAGGCCAGCACTGGGCAAAATGGGCTGCTTATTGCCTGATGGAAATGTTGACTTCATGAAAGCTACAGCAGGGGGTAGAGCAGTCCATTACCTTTGCTAGGCAATTTTTTTTTTCATTTCTCACACACAAACTTTTCTGAGATGCATAAGAAACAGTGGATTTGGAGAAAAGATAAACTTGTTCTCAATTTATCAGCAGTGTGTGTGAGACCCAGTCTCCAGCATGGGCTTCCATGGGTTCGGGCATCCCCCTGCTCTGGCACAGACCCCCAGCACCTGCAGGGGGGTCTCTACTCTGGCACCTGGAGCACCTCCTGCCACTCCTGCAGAGACCAGGGGGGCTGTAGGGCTGTTCCCCTCACGTATTCTCACTCCTCTCTGCAGCTGCCATTGCACTGGAGTTTTCCCTTTTTAACTCTGTTATTCACCATTGCTGATGGGCTCAGCCCTGGCCAGCTGCGGGTCCCTCTTGGAGCTGCTGGCATTGGCTCCATCAGACATGGGGGAGACTCTGGCAGCTTTTCACTGCAGCCACCCTTGTAACCCCCCACTACCAAAACCTTGCCATGCAACCCCATACAGTAGTTAAAAGAATTTTATTTAAAATTACTTGGCAATTTTATTGGTGATAATAGGATTATGAAACTCATTTGAATTTGGGGGGAAAGGGGAACTTCTTAAGGAATCAATTTAGACTTCTCTGTTGAATGTAAACCTTGTCAAACCTACATAACAAGTTTTCACTAGCTCTGTCACATATCAGATTATCAAATTAGGAATGTCAAATTACATATTTTTGTAGAAATAATGTGTATGGAAATGGAATAGATTTTGGGCAGTTTTAATGTACTAGTAATAAAATATGTTAGTATGTTTTATCACTGTGATACCCGAAAACATAGAGGTACCCTTAATTTGAGCTCAGTGACCTGTTGTGTTCACTGGGCTGGGTTTAGTTGGTACAGCACATCATCTGCATGCCTCTCCTGCTCAGCAACTGTCTGTTTGGGATTCCTCCAATTCTGTACCCAAGCACTCTGAAGTGAGTATGTAGGGATGGAGCCCTTCCAGGAGGGAATCACTGTCACATGCATTTCAGTGGGCTTTTCCTCAATTATACATTGTGGGGGGGTGCCCATGGACTGCAGCCCTCAGACCTACCAGACTGCAGAGCATGTTCCAGTTTGATGCTGGACTTGCTTTAAATGACACTGGGGAAGTGGAGAGTGGGACAGGGAGGCTGATGCCAGAAGTGTGGCATTCACTCTCAGAAAAAAAAGCCTAATTTCATTCAGTTATACTTTTATGTTGATCCGCTCAGGGGAAAGGTGAAAATCAAATAATCTTTGTCCCAAACATGCCCCGTGTCACACTAATGGGTGCTGCAGCTGTATTTCAGTCAGAGGTAACTGCAAGAGATTTGCCCAGTATCAGCTACTGCTGCAAAGACAAACCCGGGGCTCCACGTGCCTTTTGTGTGTTTTATTGAGCTGTCCCACACACCAATTGAACTCTGACAATATGCTGGGCTTGAAAAAACTCTTACAAATTGTTTATAAACCCACTGACTTGAGAGCAGTAGTTGTCTTTCACTGCTGTGTCCTCTAGAGCAAATGTTTCTGTAAAGGTGTTATGGTACTCCTGTTCTATTTATATGGAAATTGCACTTCTTCTTTGTTGGTATTTGTCTTGAATATTTCACATCTGAGAACACAAATGCAGCAGGAAATCTCTAACTGATGGATTCCTTGGGCAGCACCACAAGGGCTTTTGGCATGGAGATGTTTTCATTCTATGGCAATAATCTTGCAGAATACTTGGCTTTTGGAAGTTTTTGTGGAACGTATACCACCAAAATGGATTTTACTTCTCTGGCATAACAAAAGTAATGTGAAAATCAAGAAAAAAAATGTTTTTAGACTTCTAAATGGATTTTTAAAAAAAATTCCATTTTAGAATACGATCCAGAGGAGTTTCTCTGGTGCTCTGAGAGTTGGCACCTTGTCTTTCAGTTATTCTGCTCTAAACTGGAATACAAAACGCTTCTTAAAGGCATTACAGGTGGGATTATCTGACTGATATGACTATGTTATTGGAGAGGTTCACAACAATTTTTATTTTTTTAATACTTATTCTACCTGCATCTCCACAGAAGTACAAAGGCATGTAAACACATTTTTCATTTGCATCCCATCATTTTAGCACCCGGCAGTATAATTGCTCAGTTGAAAACTGAGTCTGTGGAAAATAAATGCCACATTGCTATTTCCATACCTGAATGTCTGTTTTAAAGGAACTGACCTTTTAGTATCCAACATTTACAAGGTGGTACCTAGTAGTACCACTTACTTAGTTGCTACTTATTTCATTGCTTTTGCTTCCTTCTTAGGTAGAATTTAAATATCCCCTTTTAGTTTTATTTCTGGAGAGAAAAGATTTGAATTTTATGGTTATAACTGCTAGACTTAGTATTGCAGTAAGTGACGGTTGTTTCAGTGGCACCAGGCAGTAGTGCTGAACTTGGTTTAACACCATATCAGTCCCCCATGGTGAGGCTGGGGACAGAAGCCTTTGTCAGAGCACCTTGCTGGAAGGAGATGTATCTGACTGAGGGGAGCAGGGCACAGATAAAACCCCATCAAACATCTCTCCTGCCACTTTCTGTACTCCCAGGGCCAGTGTGGGCTATCTGGTCTGTGAGGGTGAGCACAGCATCCTCGTGGATGGAAGAGTGGGTCCCCTGAGTGGGGTACTGGGGTGGCCTTTGCCGGATTCTGAGGGAGCAGTTCCCGGTGTCCCCCTGCCCTTTGCTGCCACTCTCTGCCCAGCAGCCAGTCTCCCAAGGCCAGAGCCCCTTTGCTTCCAAGACTTCAATTCCTTCCTAGCCTCTGGCCGAAGACAGTGGGTGGGTGCAGGAGCTACTGGGAGCACAGACTGCAGCAGTAAAAGAGGTAAAAGGATTTGGATCTCAATTTCCATCCACTGAGGGCCTGAAGTACGGTTCTGCTGCTCGGCTTGCTGGAAGTACCCGGGGGCTGTGGTGTCCTGCCCAGCATGTGGTTCTGCTCCCCTGTGACCCTCTACTGTGCTCCCATAGCTGTTGCTCATCTGCATGGTGACAGTAAGCTCCTTCTGTCCCCATGACTGAATTTCCTAGCAGGGGGACAACCAGCCCATGTCACTCAATGTGAGTAGGTGACTCCTTTAACATCCCCACAGTGTAAATGAGGCATCAGAGACAGGACAGGTGGTACCTATGAAGGATTCTGCTTTCAGAGGAGGATGTCAGTGCTGCTCAGAGGTTTCCAGGTGTTGATAACTCACACCATGGGTGCAGGATCCAGCTGAAAACAGGCGCTGTCCATTGAGCCTGGCTGGCCATGCCATCACTGCTGGGCTGCTGACAACCAGCTGCTTCCTCTGTAGGACCAAGTGACCTTTGGGAGCAAAAGGACCCACTGCGAGAGCAGCAAACCCCCTTTGTTGGCACAGACTCGGCAGTGAAGCTGTGGGATGATCTGGTGCTGCCTGTTGAGATGGGAAAGCAGAGGCTGGTCTGCCCTTCCTGGCTGCCTGGTGCCCAGGGCTGTGACCCCGCTGCCCACGAGCGGTGCGGGGGCAGGTCTGTGCCCCCTCACCTGCACCTGACCCCAGAGACAGTGGCCACCAGGCCTCTCTCAAGGCAGGCTCGGTTCTCCCTGGTGGGTACCCAAGGGGCTGGAAATCTCCGGCTGCCCCACCCGCGCTCGGCCGGACACCTGGGGACCAGGGAAGCGTCAGCAGATGGCACTCGTGACATGTCGCAGATGGAATTTCTGCAAAGAAATGCAGTTCCTTTGGTGCACTTCGGCGTGGCCCTGCTGACAGCCTCAGGTTCTGCGCTGGCAGGGACGGCTCGGCGGGAGGTGCGGGCGGCGGGGCTGCGAGATCCGACATTCCCGACGGAGCTTCTGCCTCTGGCCGGGAGGCTGGGGCGCCACTGGCGGCTGTGGGGGCTGGAGAGAGGAGCCGGGTGCTCACGCATCAGGGCATGCAGCTAATTGCTGTCTCGGAGAGTTTCCAAAGAGCTCACGCTGTCCACTTGGGGTTTATTTACTCAGCAAGAAAATCCATCCGTGCCAGATGTCACTGGAGAGAAGAGTCTGTTTTAGTGTGAGGCCAGCTCAGCTTCTGCTCAAGGTGCTGGCTGACTCATCAGCCTGCATCCACCGTCTGTGACCCCATCCCTGTCCATAGCTGTATCCTAACCCACATATGCTAGACCCATGCTCCAGCAGAGCTTCAGGGCTAATTCAGCATAACACAAACACTCCAAACCTCCAATAAATCAAGTGCAAAAACCCTATTTCAATTTCTTTGGACTTGAGATGTGTTTTCCCAGTCTGTGCAGGCACAGTCAGTGTAAGAGCTGTGGGGAAAGGGACAGCCCTGTGACAGTGCAGGAATGGGGAGCTGGAGCAGCAGGGAGCTGGGGTTTTCCCCACTTGGGAGCTGGTGGGGTCTCACAGAGGATGCCAAAAGAGCTGGCCAATGTAACTGGGAGATATTTTGCATCACCCATGAAAAATCCGGGTGATTAAGAGAGGACTGGGGAGTCAGCATCCCGGAAGGGTTCTGGGTGGACAAAGCCATGTCTCACCTGATTGAAAGCCTTGGTGTCAGAAGCAGGTGTTCCCTCCAGCCAGGGTTTTTATGGCCTGTTGAAGCAACCATGACCTTGTGTAATATTCTAGGGAAAGGAGGAAAGAACTGGTAGATCTTCATGGGCTGAAACTACAGATATATGCTATCTTATATTCTGTGTTTGATGCGTATCTTCTTTTTGGAGTTCACTTTGTGTAATAAATGATTTCTGGATTTTTTTACGAAACATTAAATATATCAAGATTAAGAATATATGTCCAAAATTTATATTTTATTGTGACAATTTCTGTTCTATTATTCCTGGAACAGACATCAGGGAGAACACCAGTATTAAATGCTTAGTGATGAATAAATATGTTGTTTACAAACATTTAAGGCTTGTGGAAGACTCTTATGTAAAAACATGGAATTTAAAGCACATACATACAGTTTTTCAAGTGGTGCCCTTGAAAAACGCCCTGCTCCACAATGACAGTAGGGTGTGTGCTCTGTGTAACTCAGCTCTGCTGAAACACATGTGAGACTCCTGAGAACCTTCTACGACTAATGCCTCAGGAAGACAATTGCTAATCCTCTGGAAATAGGCTTTACCTAAAATTACAGGACTACTAGAAGACTAGAATCCTATGCATAAGCAGACATTGCCGTCTTGCACTTTGTAGATTAGTGCAACCTTTTATAAGTCAACTGTTAATACCCCATTGAAATATTTACTGTTTTGCTCACATACTTCAGAGAATTTGTGACTTTTGTGGGCCCAGTGTTCTTCCTCCAGGGCTTGTGGAGGGCACAGTAGTGCAGGTCTGCTGCTGTAACCCTGATTACTGAAATTAAAGCCCAGAAATACTGTATGACTTGTGCAAAAATCTCGTGGCAGATCAGTGGCAGAGATGTAGACAGAGGGACACTCTCCTGACCCCATGGCACCTGAACCTGTGCACAGAGTGCAGGTTAAGGGAAGGAGGACAGTCAATTCTTTAATGAGGAGCTGAAGGTACTACCACTGCCCAAACCAATCCCCTCCCCACCTTTCTGGATGCCCAAAAAAAGGGTGCAGCATGTCAGCCCCTTCTGAGCATTTTGCTGGAACACTGGGCTTGGCAGTGGCCCTGTGAGCCCAGCAGGATCCCTGCAAACAGGAAGATATGCTGTGTTCTCTGTCTGACCTTCAATACACATCCCCCGGGGCTGTTTCTTTGGCATCCTCAGTCTCCCAGAGAAGGCTGGCAGGGTGCTGGTGTGACAGGGTAAGCCGTGAAGATCGGAGTGAGTGACATTTGATTACCAGAAAGGTCTAGAGTGCACTTCAGAGGAGAACAGCTCGTCCACTCTAACCTGAGGAAGGGCAGTGTCCAGTGTCTCCCTGCCCCTGAATACAAAGTGGTGGCTGACTCTGTGACAGCCATTCCATGGATGGCTATGGGATGCATCTCTTCTGTCTGCACAAAACACCCTTGTCTCTGAGCTGTATTTGTGTCCCTGCACTTCTGTGTTCATTGTCATCCTGGCTTTAATTTGTGAATAGAACATCCAAGTCCTAAAGGACAAGGATCATGTGGTTATAGGGTGTTGCCTGTTTGTAGCCTATAGCTGACACATCCCTCTCCTCCTCCAGACCACACAAAGGCTGAGCACAGGTGCAGGGCTGAAGGTCACCTCAGGGGGCTGCACAACCACCCTCAGCCAGGATCCTGGCCAGCACTGCAGATGTCCTATGGCTAGGGTCCTGCTCCCCGTGTCCCCACCTGCGTGTCTGGGGATTTCTGCCCACCCTGATGCCAGGCAGTGAGACCTGCCTGACCCACACACTGCCCAGGGCTACAGTGGGGGAATGCAGCCCTGGACACCTGGGAAATGTCCCTATCTCTGGCATTGTACCAAATGGGGATTCTTTCAAACTGATGTTTGTTTCTTCTTCCAAACACTGAGGAATAATCAAGGAGAATCAAAATATTCATCCTCCCCTCTTTGCCTGTTTTTTCCTCCAAAAGAACCATTCAGATATCAAAGTAAATCCTTGCCTGGAAGCATTTCTTTCCTGTGCATTTGAACGGTTTGTCTGTAAGGATTCAAATTTGTCAGCAGCTTCAATGGCATCTTAAAACTCATTTCCTTGGTATGAAATGAGCATTTTAAAATCACAAGTTACAGGTTAAAAATGGTTCTGTGTATTGTTCTTTTGGTATCCTTCCCACAGATGCAGGAGGACAATAATAAATTTTGTAGATTGAGGCACTCATGGACTACAATAACAGACACATTGTGCAGCAGAGAGATGCTGTCCCATACCTGATGCCACTAAAGAGAAATAATGGAATAATTTAGTGTTATTACAATTCGAGACACAAGAAACTAGGGAAGAATAAACCTGTTCACTGGCTTCTCAGTCCATGGTGAACTGTGATAAGCACTGTAAGGATGCCAGATGCAGTGGGTTCAGATGCAGCCCTTGAGCAGCTGGAGGGCCAAGCCCCCAGCAACCTGGAGCAGTGGCTTCACTGCCCAAGGGGATGTTGCAGGAGAGAGTTGTGGCACTGGCATTGCCAGGCAGGGTGTCCTCCTTCTCTCCTGGCATGGAGTGCTGGGTGTGCAGGTGGTGGGAGGCAGGTGCCCTCCCACTCCCACAGCATGCTGGATGTTGGCACTGTGGGTGGAAGGCCACATTGACAGCAGAGCCTGGAGGTTCCTTTCTGTTTGATCTGTACCAGGAATGGTGGCAATGTCAGAAACAGTTTCAGTAAGAAATTTTAATGCACATAAAATCAAGACTATTTTGAAAGTAGAAATAAGAGCCTCTCTGTGTTCATAATTTCTCTCCCGTAAGTGCCTCTCTGCTTATAATTAGTTCCTATTTGCATGGAATTATTGTTAGTAGCCTTAGTGTTTAAAAGGTAAAAATAACATCTCCACTGGGGAAAAGGAACTGTCTTTCCTGACACATAAATATCTATTTTGTCTACTTTTGAACTAAGGAGAAGTACTGTAGGAACTATTAAACAATCTTTAACATCTAATGGGAAATTCTGGTTTGGCTTGCAGTACAACTTCTCACTGGTCCCTTTGTCTAGGGCACAGGTTTTGGAAGGGTTACACCACACACTCCACCCAGCAGCACATGAGAGCTGTGTTTGTCTTCTGGAAGTACATTTACATATTTTGTGGGCTCCAGCTGAGAAGTATCACTCAGCCTTGCTCAGTGAGGATTTACACTCCAGCACCATGGAAATGGCTATAGGCAATGAGCAAGTTTCAATAAACCAGTTTTCTGCTGTTGTCTGTTGATTCAAACTGCAGTATTAAATGAAGAAATCATCTAGTAAATTAATTTATTAGCTCATTCAGAATAAAATAAAGAAATATGTCAGTGATTGATTTGCCTGGAAAGATAATCACAGAGACTCTTCAACTGGAGCAGGCAGCCTGGGCAGTGTCCTTAAAGTTAATGGTCTATTAAGTGAGAAAATGAGAGCCTATGTAGCTTCAGTGGCTGTCAGCATCTCTCTGCTGATGTTGTGCAGCATGAGGTACCAAAGCAATGTTGATTTCCTCTGAAAACACTTTGTAGCCCTCCCCAGCTTCCTACAGGCTTCACCTGTTACCTGCCACCTCTCTGCAGTTCATGTGGCTGTTGCAGGATGAATAAACAATTCAATTTCCTCAAAATTGTTTGGAAAAGCTGGTCTATGCGGTGTGTGCATCTGAAACAGGCTGTCTGACTGCTCCCTTAGTGCCTTTGGAGAATGCTGGTTAGTCCAGAGAAAGGAGCTGAACCAGGGCTGGAGACACTACATTCTGTCCCAGGCGGAAAAGCCTCTGCACTGCCTATGCCGAGGAGTAAAGCATCATGTGACATTAGATGAGCCTTGGTTCTGAATTTAGAGGAGGCATTGCAGTTCAAAATGAAAGCTGAGGGATGAAAACATGGCATTTTAAAATACAGAATATCCTACAGAAATAGCACCAAGCCAACACAGTCTAAAATGCAATAAAATACTGTACACACCAGGAACAGCAAGTGTGTAACGCACAGGCCGGGTGCAGCTCACCAAGCAGCCTGGCCCCAGTACTGGGATCCCAGTGACTGGTGATGGCCAGCACGTCACCATGCCTGGGCTCTGGGACCAGAGCAGCTGGCTCTGTGAGGGATCCCCAGCCCTGTGGGTTTACATTTCCTACTCTCTTCACTGATTACTGCTAAAACTACTGAATCTCTCTCCCACTACCTGAAAGTTTTGTTCCCTCTTACATCTACTTTTGTCTCAGCTGAAGCTCATCAGCTTGCAGGAAAAATTATGAACACACTCTTGAGCTCCAGTGTCTGAAGAGACTTGAGACTCTCAGAAAAGATCAAAGATGTACAAGTCCTTTTGACTCAGTAATATCCAATGGACATTGCCTAAAATCCTATAAAACCTTTGGGGTGCAAAATGCAACTTCTGCAGCCTCTTTTCCCTCTGTCACACAGATCAGAATGGACACACCAGGTCTGGTTTTACCAGTTCCTCTCAGGCAGACTCGGCTGCCCTGACTTGGTCTCTTCAGTTCACATTTCTGCACTGCACTAATCCAGTCTGCTTTGTAAATCTCCATTTCTGATCACCGTAATGTAAAAGGTTAAATCTGCATATTATTTTATAATAATAATAATAATAATATAAAATCTTGTTTAAACAAAAAAAGCCTTAAAAAAGTCACATTTTGAAAACCCCACATTTGTTCGTTCTCTGTAATGTACCTTTTCCCATGAGAGTTAAAAGGTTTTTAATTCTCTTCTTCAATGTCCACTGTTCAATTGTTTTTCTCAAGGCCACAAACCATTTTGCACATGGAGAGAGGAAAGTGCAGCTTGTTCTCGAAACCTACACTCTGCTTCTGCCTTTGTGGGAAAACTCAGGCAAGCTGCATGTTTTGGAAAACAACAGCAGATTTCCAGGAATATTCCAGTGAGCACACTCTCACACCAAAGCCAAGCCTGCAGACTGGGGCTGCAATCAGCAGGAGCATTGGTGGGATCGAGTTCAGCTCTTCAAAGCCCCAGGGCCTCTTGGCATGCCATGGTGAGGCCCCCCCCGGGGTTTGGGCTGGCCACAGGCCCTGCTGTGGGGGCCACGGTTCCCTGGGCAGCACCTGCTGAGGGTGGGCAGCGAGGTACCTGCTGGCCCTCAGATGGTTCCCTGTGGTTGCCCTCCTAGGATGAGCCCGGGTGCAGGAAATCCACTGCTGAGAAGTGAACTTTGTGGACATTTTTAGCAGAAGCGAAGGTGCAGTTGTGGTGTGGTATGAAAAGAATTGAAAACAGTGCCCAGGTGTGGCTGAGGGCTGGAGGAGCTGCAGCTGTGTGGGCAGTGGGAGTTGTGGAAGGCAGCTCCCGGGGCCAGGACAGACAGTGACACAGCCCTGCTCCGGGAATCCTGCTCAGGACCTGCCCCTGGGAACAGCAGGTCTGCTTTGGCTCCAGCTGCAGTAATGGCCTTGGGCGGGGGCTGCCCATGGCCCCATGCTCTTACACACCACCCCAGTCCATCATCCCTTCCACCTGGTTATTCTCTTCCCTCATTAACTGACCCGAATCTCTCATTTCCAGCTGGAGTATTCTTCTTTTGAGGCTAAGTATCAAATCCATCTGCCTTTACAGGTGGACCTCTAGGCCAGCTGCACCCTGGGTCTTCCCTTGTTGGGTATTCCCTGCTGTCACTGCTCCTGGGCTCTCCCACCCCATCAAGAGAGCAGTGATGACCCTCTCAACTGGATTTGATCTCTCAAGAAGAAAGAACCTCTTCAAGCTCTTGTCAGGTAAAGCACAATGTTAAAACATTTCAGAATTGCACAGTAGCTCAGTCTAATGACAACCTTTTTCCCTAAAGAGAGATGTTGCCCTTAATCAGAGGTTCTCCCTCTTTGCTTCAATAAGCCAAGCTCATTCCAAGAACAAAAGGACTGCCACTGGAATAGCCCAGCTTTTCAATTTCAAACCATCTGCATCTTACAGAAAAAAAAAGAGATTTTCAGCACACACAAATACTGTGCAGAACTAAATGACACAGGCCATTTCACTTTCCTTCATGGTTTTCTAACTTATTGGTTTTTAAGTAATGGATAGTCCAACATCAAAAGCTCCACTCAGACAAGACAAACAAACACTTGAAGCAGACATTACACATGGCATTCCCAGCCATCTGTAAAGGTTGATCTCTAAAGAATAGAGAGGGAGATTGTTAGATTCTTTGCTAAACCAGAGCACAAAGCATCAGTGGGGTGAGATGTTCAAGCACTGATCAGGTGTCTATGGGGGAGCATCTTTATTTGATGACCAAAGTCAGGAGAGACTGTGCTGACAGGCTCTTACAATCCACTGTAACCTTTCAGCCCTTTTGGTTATGTCTTCTAACCTTCTTCTCACCTCTTTTGGTTATGGCTTCTAACTGCCTTTTTTTTCCCCCATTACTATTCAGCCACCCTGAAGACTGGCAGGCAGTCTCTTCTACCTCGCAATTTTTGCTACTTCATCTCCTGTAGCTCTGTCTCCTCCTTGCTCTCCCCTTACAGGTCTGTTTTCAAACAGGTCTTTTGGAGGATGTTTTTCATCTCCTTGTCAGCTTTTTGGGGTGCAGTGTCCCCAGTCCAGCCTTTCCCCCTCAGCCCTGTGAAATCACTTCTTAAATCACTTCCCTGGAACCCATGTTTCTGTCACATGACACATAAGCTGCTTGTCACCATGCAGAGGGCTCCTGGCACCCAGTCCCCACTCTGCCACTGCCTCGCTCGGGAGATCTGAGTTCCCGTCTCGGATGGCTCCTGAGAGCAGCCGGCAGCGCCACACCGCCAACTTGTCAAACACACTTGTAATTCTCTTGCACCCCCTCAGCTTAGGGCATGTGTTCAGCAAGACTCTGAGAGCACCTTCATTATCTGTCTCTGCATCTGCCAGAGTGGCTTTTTCTATCTCACAGCATCACAGAATCACAGACTAATTGTGTTGGAAGTTCCCAACCCAATAGTTTGTGTTGGAACTGGAGTCCCTCCCCGGCACAGGAGAGTTGCTGGAGGCACATCCATCCCTGCTGCCGTGGCAGAGCCCATGTTCCCACCTCCCTGCGTGTCCCACAGGTGTTCATTGGCTTGGCATCAGCTCTCCAGCTGCTATCAAAGTACGAATGAGTCAGCCAAGCACTTTCTAGGAACTCCCCTTCTTTATTCTTACTTCTCAACACAGCTGAATTGTGGGTTTGGTTATGTTTTAGTGTCTGAATTTGCAGTGAAACACTGTTAAGCTGTCTGAAGTGGAAGGGATTTGAATTTAGAGTGTACTTTGGAATGTATTCCTTTACTTCATCTTTGTTCTACTTAGCACCTAGTTGAATGGCAGCTTTACTTGATTCCTCTGATGCCTTGAAACATGGCATAGGTATTGTGGGGTGCTTTTCTTGGAACTATTGTCCTACACAATAACTATTGCAAACACTAATTACACAGTACTTCCCACAAACTCCTGGTTTGCAGCATGCAGTCTTTTCTCAAGATACAGGTGATTTTTTTTAAAACGGAATTTGTATTTATGTGGAGTAGTTTGTCCTACTCATACCACTTGTTTTCATGTCTCTGAGTCAGACTGAGTCGGAGCCAAGCCATTAGAACTATGTTCTATCATGTTTCTTCTTCCCAAAGGACCAACCCTCCTGTACCACTCCAGAATTTCAGGTGACTGCAGCCTGATGTCCCTGCTCTTGGCAGAAGGGCACAATTGTTTCCATGTTCCTGCTGTTAGAAAAATTAATCCACTATGCCAGAGATTTATGTCCAAAAAGGAGACAGAGGAGTTCTGTAACTTTATTTGAATAAAGGGAGAGGCCGTGGGCATTTCCCATGGGGTCTTTCGAATTGCTGGAGGATGCAGCCTCCTTTTTATCCTAATTTCCCGGCTGCATTTCCCTCTCTCCCCCCCCATTGGCTGAGGTACTTGAGAGGTACAGACTTCCCATATTGCCTAATACAGACCCCCTATTTCTTTGTATCTCTGTTCTTTTTCTCTAAGTCCAGGAATTTAGCATGTCCTTGGGTGAGCAACAGTCTATGTCATTTAGTGGGATTCCTCTGGGATTGATGGTTCCTCCCATTGCTTCTTTCATCTATCAGTATCTGGCTTTATACACAAGCAGGCCCACAGTTTGCTTGAAAAGACACATCCCGCTCATTCCCTTCCCTGCCTGCCTGCACTCCCTTCCCTGCCTGTCAGGCATCTGTCCTGTTCCCTGACCCTATCATTGACTCAGCTGCTGTTCTCCGGAGTTAAACATTCATTTCTGGCCACTTCCCATCCTTTTACCTTCTGACGTTCCAGTTCCCATTGCTAAATCCCCACTCACTCGATTTTTTCTACCCCTCTGTAAAAGTAGCCAGTATCTCCCTCTCTTTCCCTAGTTTAATTTCATTTTTATGTGCTATCTTCAAGTCCTGGAGAAAAGTCCTGAAGAATGCAGCTTACCCAGAATGCACCCATTATCCTACTAAACGTGCCCTGCAGTACCAGTCCTGAGCCCTTTGTGTCCCTCCCTTATTTTGTGGCATCTTCACATGAATGGCTTCCTTAGCACGGACCTGATGGTTCACATCTTCACACTGCATCAGCCTCTGCTCTGTGCCAGGAGGCAGCTGGCATTGTCAGTTCTTGTCAGTTTTATTCCTTAAAGTTAGTCCTCACCGCTTTTGGTTATGGCTTCTAACTGGTCACTGATTGCTGTGATTTATGGAACCTCCATAAAAGGTTGTGGAAATGGCACACAAGTCCCTGAGCAGCCCCATCCATCAGGACAGTGTCGAGATAATCACCTGTTTATCTCCTGCTCAAAGGGCTCCCAGAAGAGCTCATTATGAATTCATTCAAAGGGAGGCGCAGTGTCCCGTCTGGTACCGACGGTGACGAGAAAGGTGACAAGACCAGCACTGTTTTAAAATCGTGAAGTGTCTCTGCAGCTTTGCTGCGGCTGCCAGGGTTTTCTTACTCTTGGGGTGTGCTTGGGGTTTGCTCAGATGACACTGCACCCCGAGTGCTGCCCTCAGTATTCCGCACTGCCAGCCCCTTCCTTGCTCCTACCTTCAGGAGAAATGGATTTGTAGTGTCACTGAATAATTTGCTGTGAGACTTAGAGCAGCGTTCACAGCCCTGTCAAGTCTCACGGCACCAAGAGGTAGGAACCTGGTTTAAAATAAACAGAAACACAGACTGGACTGGTACTGCTGCAACTTGAACAAACCTGGTGAACCCAAGACAGCAAATGTCAGTGTGCAGCAGGGATAGCTTTCATCCATGCTCTATTGCCTGCTATAATACTGCATCTGCTTTGGATCCTGCTGGGGTCTTACAGAGCATATAGGAGTCAGGAGAAGGAGGAAAAAGAAGAGGAGGAGGTGGTGGAAGGAGTCTTTCTCTTGTTCACATCAGAGATGTGTTTTCATCCTTGAGCAATTCTTTAATGTCTCCATACAGAGGCATGCTGGACTAACAAGGCAGCTCAAAAAGCTATTTGCTCTTTTTCTTGGCTACTGCTAAGGACATCAGCTGAGTGGTCAGTCTAACTGAGGGAAAAGGTGGTGGTAGGGGTGGCTGTGGCTGCAGAGCTGTGCAGAGCAGCCCAGGGAGAGATGGAACAGTGAGCTCATTTTTTGGAGATTGGCAAAAGCTTTGCAGCAGCTTGTATCAAATAAATAACTCATTGCATCACATTTATCTCTGCAATTCTGGGGATTCTTTTGTTTCGCAGGTGTGGGGAGGCATTTCTGAACCCAGATGACACTCCTAGTGATGAAGCAATAATTGTTCCTGGGATGCTGCTTGAGGTTTGAAGGCTAATTTTGTCCTGAGCTGCTGTAGCACCAGCTCCAGTCAGCATCTTGACAGCCTGTCCAGCACAGGGCAAGAGAGGAGATGGAGCTCCTCCAGCCCGTGCCAGTGTGTTTGGGAGATCTGCCTCGCTGTGGTGCCTCTCACTGCAGCTGCACGTGCTGGGTGCAGTGGCTGCTGCTGCCACGTTGCTGCCTCTCAACAGAGTACAGTGATTTCTGCGTCAACCAGCTCGGGTGCCCCGTCACTTTGGTGATGCTTTTACACCAGCCCAGGACTCTGCCTGCAGTCTAGTGTGGAACCAGCATGAAACTCTGCCCACATCAGCCCTGCACTTCTCAGAACCTTTTTGCAGAGGGACACCCTCATGCAGGACCCCACGATGGGGGCAGAGAGGCCCCAGAGCCCCACACGGGGTGGGAGCCACAGGGACCCTGGCACTATGGGGACAGCTTGAGCCTCCAAAAGCACTGTGTCAGGCTGGCCTAGAGCTGGGAGGTGTTGGAGGGAGGGGAGCTGATGTACAACTCCCTTCCTTCCCCTTCCAGGCTTTGCAAACAGTGATGAGGACTCTGCTGTACCTCTGGCAGTGCCATAAGCCAGCAGTGTCCAGCTGCTCTTGCTGGCTGCAGGCCTTTCCTCCACAGACTTGTCTACTTTTTGGGCTTCGGTTTCCCCCGGGGACCTCAGGGCACGGGGCTCACTGTGAGATCCTTTGGTGCCACCCTGGAATGTAAATAGCAGGAAACCTGCACAACCAGACAGCCAAAGCAGTACATCTTGATGTGAAACCAGAGGTGCTGTGATAAAAAGAGAGAGAAGACACTGCCATTACAGCCATTGTTTTTTTAGGACAGAGTTGCCCTTTCCCTCAGTGACAGAATTTGTGTGTATGTGTGGACTTGTAAAACTCCAGCCCTTGGACTCAAAATATGACTAAATAAGGACAAGTGCTAAGAGTGCTCTATATCATGAAGTCCTGAGGCTGCTGGAAACAGCTGTCATGTATGGTGTAATTAAAGGAAATGTGTTGCCTGGAGTATTAATTAACAGGCAAGTAATCAGCAGTATACTGCACACCTGAGCTCCTTAGTCCCGTTGCAGAAGTGCAGGGGCTGGCCACTTAGCTTCCAGCAGCTGTGCACATCAGGGCATTACAGTGCTCCCTCATTTTCTGAGTTTCATTAAAGGAAGTTTAGTGAAGAAATCTCATTTGAACAGACAATAGCCATCTAAAACATACCTTGCTTTTACTGAGCGCATGCAAATTAATTATAAAACATCCATGTAGAGAGAGGATGCAGGGAAAAAAAGGAAAATTATCACACTATTTAAGATCTGTACTCCAAGTTTTGTCTGTGTCTGTTTTCCCACCTCCATGTGCAGAAGGGAGCTGCCTGCCCAGGGTCCAGCACTTACCACAGCTCTGGCCCAGATGGGCTGTGACTCCCAAAAATGTACAGCCTGAACAGCTAGGAAGGGTGAAACTCCAGGTTTTGAGCAGTCAGCATGTTGGGAGTATCACACTCAAACCCATACCTGCAGCTGGTCTCAAGCACACTTCACGCCCTCGGACACCGCAGGGTCCCTTCGCGGTGCAAGCGAGACGTCAGCAACATGTCCCTGGGGTGGGATGGCTGAGTCAGATGGCAAGAGGCTGTGTCAATCAGTGGAATTAGTGGGATCTGCAAGGGCATGGGCTGGCAAGAGCAGAGGCTGGAGTAACTCTGTTATGATCTGCTCTAATCACAGAGGAGCAAAGAGAACTAACTCTCAGAATAAAATAGAACAAGCCCAGAAAGGTTCAAAATATTCCCTAAAATGAGATAAAAACCAAATGAGGATAATGTTGATACCAAAAAATTGATATATTTCATTAATAGTAAGAGAGGCAAAGAGAAAGAAAGAGAAAAAAGGAAGAAATAGAAAAAGAGGTGGGGGGGGGGAGAACAGAGAGAGGGACAGAGACAGATCAAGTAGAACCATAACACCTCTCTGTGGATCCCAGCGATGTTTCGTTGCTTCCCTCCATCTGGTCTTCTTGGTGGTGGGGGTCTCCTGCTGAAAGTATAGAATCCAGTAGATCAATACACCTTTGGGCAGGTGGGAACGCCCAGGTGCCTCCCCTGAGGGGGGTAGCTTTGACACTGTCCCCTACAAGGCTGTGGACCTGTTGCATCGTGTTTCATCACATGCAGTGCTCTGGTGCAGGGCCTGGGACTCTTTGGGGGGGCCTTTGATGGGCCATGACGCCCCCTCTGCTTTCCCTCATGTGGATGTCCCCTGATGTGGCTTTCCCGGGGTGGGGGCCCCGCGGCTGGGCAGGTCGGCCCAGGGAGGATGAGCCTTCACTGCCTCTGACCAGAGGCTTATTTTCACCACACACCCAAAACCTCTCCTCCTCCCGCTGGGCTGGGGGAGAGTGTGCAGGCCGGGCAGCAGGTAAGCCTGGGGCTATGGCCTCCACCCAAAGGTGCTGGGGTGGGCTCTGCCCTGGATGCTCTTCTAGGTGCTGTGAACAACAGTGCCACTTTTCTTATCTCTATCAGCTTGCAGTCCAGGGCCTCAGTCAGGAGGCCCACTCAGGGTGCAGTGGTCTTCTGTGTAGTTTTTGTTATACAATTTTGCTATAATAGGCAAAAGTCCTTCATAAAAATGTTTGAGCCATAAACCATAACACTTCAGTGTCTGACAGACTCAACCAGTGCGTGGATGGGCACAGCCTGGCAGAGAGGGTCTGTCCAGTCCACAGCTGACCCTCATGGGCAGGATGGTGAGCCTGCCACAATGGACAGGAAGGGTAGAAGTTGTCTGTGTTCCACGGTTTAATCTCCTGTGATCCACCACTCTGTGCTCCAGGTATTTAAGGTTAAAGACTCGGTGGAATTTTCTTCTGAGAGCTTGTCTTAGCAATTTCCCAGTTATCTCTATTTTTGGTCTCTGTAACAGTCCAACTCAGCAAAAAGCCCCATTTATTTACACATTTCTTTTCTTGCTTCAGAATTCTATCTGGTATTTTTATTTCCCAGCTCTTTCACTGAATAAAGAGCAAGGAGATTTGCTTTCTCCATGACAGCTTATTTCTTCCAGATCTTCAGCACTTCCTGGCACATATTTTCCTCTTTGCCAGTTTAAGGAGTCCTGTTGCAGTTACACATGATTTAGCCCTATTCTCTGTTCCCCTTTTTGAACCACAGATTAATTTAGGTTGGAAAGGATGCCTGAAGGCTCTGATTCAGCTGCCTGTTCAAAGCACGGATACTGTCACAGTCAGGCTGCTGCACTCCCCTATTCCCGCTGTCCAGTGTGTGTGTCCCTGCTTTGGTTTCCCAGGACTGTGGCAGGCTGTACTGGAGACACAGGTGAAGCCAGGACAAACCATACTCCTTGTTCACTGGTTTCCCCTCACCCACAGAACAACCCTCTCCGCCCAGGAAGCTCTCAGGTTCCTTAGCCACAACCTGCCTCCGGTATACCTGTGCTGGCTGTCCCCAGGGGCTGCCTCCCCCAGCCAGGCCTGGCTGCCAGCAGGGCTTGCT
Source organism: Promerops cafer (assembly GCA_013398275.1). Taxonomy (NCBI): domain Eukaryota; kingdom Metazoa; phylum Chordata; class Aves; order Passeriformes; family Nectariniidae; genus Promerops; species Promerops cafer. The sequence continues at coordinate 39,617 of VZSE01007190.1, read as the reverse complement.
CCATCACCACACTGGGACCCGAGATGGATGTGCCCGAGCTCTGGTCCCCGAGTGTCCCTCCTGTCCCGGGCCAGGACCGGCGATGCTTTGCCTTTGTTCAGGCGCTGGGGCTGGCCCGACTGCTGGCACCTCCCGGCAGAGCTGGGGAGTGCGGCTGCCCCGGCACCTCTGGGTTCATCCCATCACATGTGCAACTGCACAGAGTTCCCTTGGACAATTTCTGGCAGGGACCTTTCTTTTCAGCGACTGAAGAGCACTGCGTTGACATGTTCTTCTTGCCATTATCATTCCTGAATGGCAGGGATTAGTTTTCACAGCTCATCAGGGTCTCTGTACAACCCAGATTTTTTTCCTGCATGTCCATCATTTTAATGCTCATCTTTCACTAAATTTCACCCGGTGTACCCTCAGAGGGTGCTGGGAGCACTTTGTTGCCTGATGGTGTTTCCTGTGCTTGTGTCTTTCGTTACTCCCCTGGAGGCTGCTGTGACCATCATTCACTTCTGCCCACCTGAACACATATGGTATCTTTCCACCCTGCCAGGATGGGCCCCACATTGGGTCTGAGATGGTCAGGAGCACAGGGGACACACAGTGACAGCCCAGCAGCCACCAGGCAGGGCTGGGGATGTGCCTGCTGCTGCCAAAGGTTTGGGGGGTAGGGGTGGAAGAACACCTTCATGGCAGCTTTTGGTAGCTGCAGCACTACCCTCAGTGGGTGATGAAACCATTGAAAAACCCTTCACTAGTCTTGTTGGGTGCAAATAAATGCTAGTGCAGAATTTTATTGAGGCATGGCCCTACCAGGACAGCCATTTATCAGTGATCTTCTCAGAACTGAGAGGGAAGACAAGACATCTTGTCTGACACAGACATATCTGCAGTGAGTGGTCCTGAAGCTAACCATACCACAGAGGTCTGAGGCACTGAGAACTGATGGAAGGCTAAAATGCTGGCAGAATAAGCACTGCTATTTATTACAACAGTTTTACACCTCCAGAAGTGCTCATTGTCCTGTAGAGTCCTTGAGAACTGCTGTTACTCATGTCAGAGACAGCCAGCCTGACCCACTGTCAGTAAACCTGAGTGGGACACATCAGCTGAGGTTGGGGGGAGCTGCTGTGCTGTGCAGGTGGAAACTGGGACATTGCCTGGCCACGGCATATTCCTGTTAATCACTTACATAAATTAAGTATGACAGCGAGAAACTCCCCAGTTTTAGACAGGAAAGCTTTAGGGAATTTACCTTGCTTCAGAAAGACATGCTGGATTTTCAGCTGGAAGGAACAAAGAACCACACTAAAAGTCTGTCAAGCAGAGCAGAGTGTCCTGTGGTACGGGGAAGGTTTGAACCCTTACCCTTGCATGGGAATCTTAGAATCCCAGATTGTTTGGGTCAAAAGGGACCTTTAGGGGCCATCTAGTCTCATGCCCTGCCACTAGCAGGGCATCTTTCACTAGACCAGGTTGGTCCAAACCCCATCCAAGCTGAGATTAAATGTGTCTAGAAATGGGGCAGCCACCACTTCTCTTGTGCCAGTATTAAGAACTCATAAGCATTTTCTGCTCAAGACTTTTCCTATCTTCTCTTTTCTTGTGACAGCACTGCATGTCATTTAATTAATCATTTAATTCATTTCATTTCATGTCATTTAAATAACCTGTCAGGACAGGATTAATGAAGACTCACTCTAATCCCCTGAAATTGCCCGCCAAGTCCCGTGGGCAGCAGGACCAGCAGTGTCTGCAGCAGCACCCGGAGATAACGGCCCAGCAGGACAGAGCTGTGCTCAGGGGATGCCGCGGGAAGCCGCGGGGTCAGGAGCTGCTTCCGCACCCTGGGGCCGGTGTGACGCTCACACCCATGGTGTTTGTGCCAGAGATGGAGCTGAAATCTGCAGGAGCAGTGTGGGTAAAAGCCCCAGGCTCCGTCTGTCAGGGCTTTAGCAGCCCAGCAAGGGGAGGCAGAACAGATGACAGCAGGAGAGCCAGCCTTGCTTCACAGCACCTGAGAGTAGCTTCGACAGCTTCAGGCATTTCGGGGGTTTAGACTTCTGCTGTATCCATGTGTCAGATGGCTTATCTGTCCCAGAACATGCAGCTTCCTCCCCGGATTTGTGACCATTTATTCAGACGCGGTTGTCTGCGGCTCCCTGTCCTTCCCCGCCCGCGCGGTGCCGAGAGCCCAGAGCCTGCGCAGAGCCGCTGGGGCCGGCTCGCCCTGGGCTCACCAGGCCTTGCAGGAGCATCACACCACTTCGTTTTCTCCTGTACTTTGGTCTTTGATGCAGGGCTCTGCAGGACTGATCTTGATTTACTGATCGCTCATTCTTCTTGATTCTCGGTTTCCACTCTTTGTCTTGATCATATGATGCTTTCTGTATCCTTTCTGCAGCACTGGTTACAGGAAAATTCTTCCCAAGCTGGTGCTTTCCACCTCAGATGTGTCAATGTATGTCCTTCAACAGCTACATCTGCTTGTGACATCGTGTGGCATCCAGGAACCTTTTCACCTTGGCCAATCCACTGATAATCCTAATTCTCATCATGACGTAATGATGATGGCAATAATAGCCATGATGAGGAGTTGCTTTTTAATCAAAGCTTTCAATTTTTGTTGCTGTTGTTTTTTGTTATTCTATAGAAAGTAGGGAATGTAATAAAAAACACTTGATAAAAAGGAATTTAAATAAAACTAAAAAGGAATGTAACTTTTCCTGCCTGACTTAAAAAAAAATAAAGGTGAAATATAAAGAAGTAATTCACAAGTACGAGGAAAAAAGCATCCTGGAAAACTCATCTGTGCTTTGTAATGGAGCCATGGGGTTTGGGGAGAACCATGTGTGTCAGACATGGTCAGTCCTGGGGCTGTGGGGCCAGGTGTGTGATTGTAGAACATTTCTTGCAAACATGGGAGCTGCAAATGCATGTGTTTCATTCACCCAGTCTTTATGCAAGGCTTAATAAATTACATCTGTCTGTCTAAGGTGGCTGCAGTAGTGCCTTTTACAAATTGTTTAATTTAACAACTTCTGGGCCATTTGTTCAAATGGCTTCACTCTCCAGCCAGGGTTCCCCAGTGCTCCCACAGTTAGTGTCAGGGGCTGGAGGGCTGAGGCCAAGTGCAGGGAAGAATTTTGGCCTGAAGGGCAGAAAGAAGGCAATAAATAAAACTGAAATTGCTGAACATTATTTTATTCTATTAATTTTAGCTGAGTTAGTACTTGAAATTTCCTATGAAGCTTTGATAAACTTCTGCTTGAGCAGCTTTCTCAGTTATCACCTGTGTATGTTTCTTAGCTGATTGTGCTGTGTAAGTGGTGAAAAACCTGAAGGTAGAAAAAATGCAAAATAAGTATCTCTCAAGATGTTCAAAGGAATTATGTAAAACCTAACCAAAACATAATTCAAAAATATTTTCATTTTTTTTTGTAGCAGTAAAGAATCCTTTCTTCTTGAATTGTTCTGTTGGTGTTTGCTTGGGGTTTTTCTTCGGTTTATTTTTGTTTAATGAATGTGCCTGGTGGCAGGGAAAACTCACAGCCACTTTTGAGGGGAAGGGGATTGATTTTTCCAAGCCAGAGTGATGGTGGGTGCTCCATGCTTTTGACTCTCCCTGTTTTTGTGCAGGGTAGGTATGGTACGAGTGAAGAGGCCGTGGCATCTGGGGGGCTCAGCTCTGTGGCTCTTGGGACCAGGAGCATCAGGGAAGAGCTGATGGAGGGCTCAGGATGGAGAAGTAGTTAAATAAAAATAATAATGTTATTTCTGTTTATAAATGTTCACTTATGGTAACTATCTCCTTCCTCAGATGCCATGCCTCGTTCTTGTCATCATTCCTCTGGCTTGTGACATTCTATTTGGTGTGTCAGTACTTTTCTGGGGTTTGTTTTATCCATAGTTGTCTCTAAGCTCTGTAACTCTATGCCAGAGCTACCTATATGACCTATTTTTGTGAGGCAGCACTAGGCTGTGTGACAGAAAGAAGAGATCCAAGGAGCAATGAAAGACTCAGAGCTCAGGGTGGGCAGGGCCTGGCCTGTGCTCCCCCAGGGCAACGGGACAACCAGCTCATGGCCCGGGGGCTAGCAGGGGCTGCACGCCCCAACTCACCCCTTAAAATGTGCAAAGCAGTTTGGAGAAAAAGGAGAGATGTTTGGCCACTGATACAAGCAGCGGTTAATCTTTTCCAACAGCCTTGTGAATAATGGGCACAAATCGTGGTCTGGCAAGAAAACTATAAAGTACACCTTTTCTCCTTAAACAATTATCGGAGCCATAATGAAAAAAAAAATCCTTCCTCACCATTTTGCACACCTGATTTGAATTCTATCAGTGGTAAGTAGCTTTCCACAGCCTTTCTCACCAGCTCTTTCCCTGGCTTTATCCATTTGCATCAAGGCTTTATGCTCTACCCTTTCAGTCATATTCACATGTTCTCCAAGGGCTTTTGGCCAAGTTGGTTAATAATTTCTGTTAACTACCTTTTGGTCTGAACAATCCCAACTCCCTTGAATATCTTGTTGTGCCTTACTCAGACCTGTTCCTCCTGGTGCAAGTGACTGATGGCAGTAGCTGTGGGCAGGCCCTAAAGCTGTCGAACAAGCCATTTGAAAAGAATATTCTCTTTAGCCACTGGAATTACTAATAGCAGCTTTGCTTTACTTTCTTGGGACATTTAACACTCAAGGATTTAATGATTTGGCCAATTGAGAGAATTAAGCTTTTAGCTCATGGTGGACTTCCAGCTCTACTCTCTAGCTGGGAAGGGGTGATGCTCTCATTTTCTTTCCAAGACCTGACAATGCTTAGTGTTTTGTTAGAAGCTGAATTGCTAAAACTGTTGCTGATGACCTGCAGCAGCCTGACTGCTCAAAGGAGCAGCTCACGTGGCTGTGACTGAACAGACAGGCCACATTCAAGTCACCAACTTGGCAGGTGTTCCTGCTGACCCTGGGAAGGGCTTAGTGCCTCAGTGGGCTGAGACGTGCAGCGTTCCTCTGGCTCGGCCTCGCTGCTCCCTTTTTGGGTTGTGCTTCTTTGGTACAGCAGATCCAGCCACCCCTTGGCCCTGGGGTCCTGACTCCATCAGCTCCCAGCCGGCCTCGCTTGTGCAGCCACATGGAGGACATTCAGGATTGCTTCACCTTCGTCCCAAACATGGCTGGTGCATCAGCTGTGGTTTATCTCTGCCTGTTTCTCCCATTTAATGTAATGCAAAAGATGGGCACAAACGCTGAGATTGCAGATGTTAATGATCACCAGAATTCTGTGCTACTTCTCTGCTGTATAAACGTGGAGCATTAGGTGGAATTGCAATTGTGGAGCAATTGGGGAGCAATTGGATTGCTGTAATCCTTGCATGGAAAATAAGAGCAACATCAATGCCACCAAGGCTCCAAGAGCTCGAGGCTTGCAAGGTTGATCTATTTACAAGCAAACACTCTCCATAAAGTTTTAAAGAAAATACTGGTGATGTGCACACCACATATTGTCATCACAAAACCAAAATGGTACAACAGTGCATTCATCAGAATCTATTACTTTTTGTAGCTCAGATGTTATGTGGAGACAAAACAGGGGCAGACCTTTGTCACAGCCCTGGGCCCTCAGAAGTACAACCTTCCCTCTGTCCCTCCTGTCTCCATGTCCCACACGGACAGACTGCATGGAAATATGCACTCTTTTATCCACTAACTCATTCAAGAACCACACGTCTGTGAGGAGAAGCCAACCAACACTCCTAATTTTGGTATCAGCTTTGGGATGTGAGGATGCTCCCTCACGCACACCACTGACACACATTCCTGCCTGACAGGGCACAGTTTATCTCCCGGGCAGGGTTGGGTGGAGTTATGGAAGCATGAAATACACACAGCTGAAAATGGGGGAGGCTGGTGGAAGGGACAGAACTACCTACCTTACAGGTGTGCCGACAGTGGGTACAGCTGTGACACTGAGCAGGGAGAGTCTGCACACACGATGATTTTGCTTGTTGCTGTTCAGCACAATTTGAGGCTGAAAAGACCCTATAAAGGGAGTCATCTGGAAAAATATCCTGTGCCAAATCAAACAGTGCTGTCCAGAACTAGAGCTGCTGTACAGCGTGCACTGTGCAGGATCTGTGCTGTGGCTGGTGGTGCTGACATGGGCACAGGGCCCCTGAGCTGCCCCTTGCCAGGGTCATGCCAGGCACATGCTGGCACAGGCCTGGCCTGCTGCCAGCTGGTTCACTTGGATTTGCTTGTGATGCCACTCAGACCTAGACCAGAAAAGGACAAAATGGAAAGAAATTCTCTCTGGACCACTGTGGCTTTGATGCATTCATTTTTTTAGTCTCATTTCTGCCTACAGTAAGTGCTGGATCCAAACCACACCCGACTTCACTTGGCACGGAAGTTGTTTTCTGCCTTTCTCAACTGCAGCTGTTGTTCATTTGCTCTGGTTTTGCCCTATGAATGATGTTTACCCAGCTGTTCACACCAGCACTGAGCTCCCCCGCTACTCTCCTTGCACCTTTATGGCTGTCCCCAACGGCTGCACCTCCTCACTGGCTCCCAGGGGAAAATGCCACAGCTCTGGGAACTGCAGGCACCTTTCCTGGGAACAGGGTGCCTGGTGCTGGCTGTGCCAGCTGGGGACACCTCTCATGGCAGTGGCATTTTAGCATGCCTCTGGGCTAGGGACTGTCCCCTTGCCTGCAGTGCTTTGGGCACCTGGAAGGAGGGGAGATCCAGGTGATGGCTTGTTTAAAGTGGATGGCAGGTTTCTGCTGTGGTGCAGGTTTCAACTAAGGCAGTATAATTTTGATACCCTGTAAATCCTATCAAGTAATGTTAAACAACCACACATAATTCTATGCCTAAATGCTATATGAAGGCTGACTATATGCTTTTAACTAGATAACTAACTCACAGGTAACATGAGAAGGTGTTGGGTGAGGATTGGTGTACACCACCCTTTCTTTCCATCTTGGAGCTCACGTAGGAAATCTGTCTAATCACGGGCTCTGTAATGTATCCAGTTCTGGATACCTGCGGTGGCAAGGGATACAAAGGGAAAATAATTCAAGTAATAAGGGAACTGCAAGGAATTGTGAAGCGATAAGCACTGCAGTGGGGGAAGGCTTTACAATAAACAGTTCAAAAGGAGGTGAAAGCAAAGGAAATACTGCTGTAAGTGGAGCAGAAATAGTTTTGTAGTTTTAAAGTCAATCCCTTTAACTGTACAAACTGTTAAATGAAAGGTTGTGTTTAACAAGTTGAAACAAGTTGCAAATTCTTGAAAAAAATGGGTTTGCTGAGATTGTGACACACATTAAATAGCTGGCAGGGCTGCCTGATGTGTATTTGAAAGGAGGATCCTGTGTCTTTCTGTAATTAATTTCATCGCAAGTGTGATATGTGTGTGCCTAACACATCACAAGAGAATGTGCAGATGTAGATTGTTCATAGCACTATCATTAATTCCACCACTGTTGACAATCAGCTCATGGAAATCAGTTGCCAAATCCCAGCTGGATCCTGCAATACCGAGTTTGAACCCTTCTCAAGAGAGATGAAGTGCTGCATTCCTGGAAAGTGGAAATCAAAACTCCTGTGAATTGGATGGCCTCATTTGCTCTACAGCTAATTACACCTGGTTTGTTTCTACTCCACATTAGCAACATCTTTTGAAAACTTTAGGTAAAAAAAGAAAAAATACTTCCCTGTACTTAGGAGTGGAGCATCTGCCTCACTTGAAGCCAGCACTTGGTGACCTTTGTTCCATGCAGGTTTTGGTGGTGCACTGGCTCTTGGTTATGCACAGGAAATGGTATTTTGAAGGGCTGGAGTTTACCATGATACCTGATAATACCTGCAGGGACACTGGAGAGGACAGGGGAAGCATCGAGGGTTCCACAGGATTCCATAGCAACTACTCCTTACATCAGCTGAGCATCCCCACCTCTCAGAGCAGAGCCTGAAACAGCCTCTCAGAGGGTCAGTGATCCAGGGGGATCAGCTCAGAGGCTGCTCTCGAAGAGCCAGTGCCTGAGAAGGACTAATGTAGCAGCTTTCAGATGTTTACAAATACCCTGAGAAATAAAGCATACAGGTGTTGAGCAAGTTTGAGCACTCACAGCTGAGCACTTAAAGCAGCTTAAACTTAGACTGGTGCAGCCAAGACTGGATATAGCTGGGGTGTATGGAAGCGGGCTGGAAAGAGAACTGATGCGCTGTGTCTGGGAACTCTTTCTCTTGAGATGCAGATGCCAGATTTACCAGGAATTAGTGTCCTCAGCAACACATTCCTAAATCTAAGATTCATTAAGGGTTACAGCTGCAATGAAATGGGGCTGTGCTCAGCCCTGATGCCCTGACAGATGCCTGCTGAGTGCGGGGCAGTGGGTGGGGGCGTATGGGAGGATGAGGCCAGTTCATGGTGGGGGAGCTGGAACAGCACTTGGACCCATCCCACTGCTGCTGGGTGGCTGTGACCCTCTAGGACCTGCTGCCCCTGGGAGCTCCCTGTGGTGCTTTTCTGCTGGGCTCTTGCCTTCCCCTCTGCTGTCAGGAGCTGGTGCCTGAGTTGGGGGAATGGAGCCTCCTGGGGGTCAGGACCCTTCCCCTGCCTCTTGTTTACCATCTCCTGACACTGAGAACTGGCCCAAACTCAGACCAGGAGGGTGTCAGTGCCTTGCACTGATTATCAAACCTTGCATCTCTTAATCAGCAGATCCTGATTAATAGTCAGAGAGACTTGAATAGAAAAAGCCAAGGGCCTCTTTCCTTCCTCTCCTTGCTGAATCCACCTGCCCTCTGTGGCCAGTGTCTCCAGAGCTGGCCAGGACACTGACCCAGTCTGCACGGTGGGAACTGTGTCCAGCCATGTGGAAGGAGGATGCTCTCCCTGAGGAAGCTCTCTGACAGCTCTCCTGATTTACCTCTCAGTTTACCTCAGGCAGGACAAAGCAGAGCAAATCAATTCTGTGGGCAGCAATCAGGAACTGCTGTTAACAGGACTGATTCTCACTGACCTGGAAATACTGCTGACCCTGCCCAGGGATGCAGTTGTGATTCCACGCTCCCTAAACAAGCCTGGTTTTCCATGGAGACTGTTCAGTGTAGCAGCCTGGGATTCGTTGTCAGAAGCCTTTCTCTAAGCAAAAAAAGGGTGAGACATTCCTGCTAACCAGGAATTGCAGTGTGTGTGACTGATCTCCCCGAGGGACTCCTCCACTGGGAAACAAAACTGCAGTGAGCAATGACATTAAGTGTCTTTACACTCTTAGAATGGAGAGGTCTGCAGGCTTCCATGGAAGCATTTCTGATCAGGAATGAGACCATAAAGGAAGGTTCTCATTTCAAAGGGCTTTAACCTGGTTACCTCAGGCTCACAGTTTCTTTGATGACTAAAATAGAGCTGAAGGAAGGCTCTTGTCAGTAAGACTGATGCTAAAATGCTCCCAAGCTTGAGAAGTATCTTATTGGTTTAAAGGAAAAAAATGCAAGTGGAACTGGGAGATGAACAGTAATACCTTTGGTTGGTTTAAACTTGTGCTGAGGTTCCTTCTGCCTGAAACTCTGAATTACCAGTTTAGGTTTAATTCTGGCGGTTGATTTTCTTAAATAATCATAATTGTTCAGATCATGCACAATGCAGGCTCAGTTCAGCTCCCTGAGAAGCCTTTTGTACAAACCATTCATGGAGGAACACTGAAGGTTTGCATTTCCTAGCTGAATACCCTGCACAGAGCAGCTGTGAGCTACCTCAGGCAATCCCAACACCCACAGAATGGGCACAAGGCCAATTACTGGTCAGGCCCTGCATGTTGGAGATGGGAAGGATTCACTGAACATTTTCCCCAGGGTCCAGGAGCCATTGTGCCTGTGCAGAGCCATTTATTTCTGAATTACTGCTCCTAGGAAGTGACCCAGTACTCACTTTAAGGTATGAAAACCACATCTTCTTCTCAGTGCTCTGTGAAATTTCAACTTCTCCTTTTCCCATTCACCTTGAGTAAAGCTGGTATCAGCCACTGTCTGCCAGTGCTATTTTAATGTGCTTCAAAGATAATGGAAGTTTCTTGCCATGTGCATAAAATCCCAGTGTCACCAGCGCTCTGGGTGATGTGCTAGGAAGGGGAGGGAAGCAGAGCTTGTGGCTAGAAAGTACAGCAAGAGCTGGCCAAGGGCAGGGCTGGGCAGCTCCTGCAGAGCAGCTCCAGCTCCCACAGCTGGGGAGGTCAGGGGTGGGGAGGCTTCAGTGGGTCCCTGCTACCCAGCACAGCCTTTGGACACATCTGAAGAGTGGGCAGGGAACTCGCAAATGGCTCTGAGCTGCTTCACTTTCTGACTGCAAGGCTCCAGCATGCTTGCCTTGGCCGCAGAAGAGTGAATTGTTATACAAGGTTAAAGACTTCTTTCAAAATTGTATTTCTCTATCAATGACCAGAAAGCAAATGGAGGAAACTGGGGTGAGATGATCCCCTCAAAAAAGTGGGGTGGTGGCCCAGGGGCCTTCAAGGGTGTGGGAGATGAGCTCAGCTTTTCCTTCCCAATCACCTTCTGATACATTTGAGGGAGTGAAGTGTCACCAAACTGGGAGTGCTTTAGGTGGTGGTAGCCCCTGTGCAAGAAAACATATTCCCCTTGGCAAACTGCCTTGTTCCATCTTTCCCAGAGAGGAACAAATAGAATCTGAGCCACGTGACTCCTGGGGAAGGGACATGTTTCCTTGGCAAACCCTCCACTGCCTCTGTGCAAGCTGTCCTCAGCACAAGGAGCTGCATCCTGTCTCACTGGGATGCACAAAGCCTCCCCTGCAGCAGGAACCCATCCTTCCTGCCAGCTCCGTGGTTGCCATCTCCCTTCCTGGCCCCTGATATCCCTGGGGCAATGCTCAACTGTGAACAGCAGCCCCTGGGCCAGGTGGGGCTCCTCTGCCCCATGCTCCAGGCCCAGCCCTTCTTCCCCTCCAGCTGAAGCTGGGCACTCCTCACCAGCCTCAGCTTCCACAGAGCCCCATGTCCTGCTGGCCCTGGGGAGGGACAGGAAAGATGACAGGGCCTTTCCCTTCCCCTGCCCTGCTGTCCCTTTCCTGCAAATCTTGCCTTTTCCTCTGTGATGCAGAGAGAGAAATTCCTCCTCTGCTCTCCCCCTACCTCCATGTGTCCTCTCTGATCCTTCACTATGTTCTTGCTCCTTCTCTGCCCCTTTGCTCCTCACACTTGTCTAGTTTTGCATTGCATAGCATGATTGAATCCCCCTCCTTTTAGAAAAAAATCTCATACCTGATCCCATTCAGCTTCCCAGCTATAGTTCATCCTTTCATCTGGAAAATTATTTAACATGCTGTACAGGCTGCCTTTTACCCATTTTGTTTCTAGACAGTTTCCAAACACTTGTGGCCTTAGCACTGACCTTTTCCCAAAAGGACAACTTGAGGGACAGAAACCCACGGCTGCTCCAGGCAGTCAGTTGGACACAGGCAGGGAGGGACTGGCTGTTCACTCCCACTGGCCCATCCCTCCAGTATATTTGTTAATGAGTAATAACTTGCACCTGCTACTCCCTGTTCTAACACTGCTGATGCTCCTGTTTCCAATGTCAGCTCGACGTGTAATTCAGGCACAAACCTGATGAAGTCAGAAGTTACCTGGGAAAATCAGGCTCATCTGCTTTCCTAGTCAGAGAAAAGCAATTCTGCTTTGGAAGGAGACAGAACTGGCTGAGGTCTCCCATCCTTTCCTTGCTAAACCATTCCCTGAGTGTAAGAGGTGCTGCACGGGGCCAGTGGATGTGCCAACACACTGACATGAGGGACCAGTTCCCTCCTCCCTCTGCTTTCAACATCCCTGTCTGCTCCTCACATACCTGTGAGAGCCTCTGGCACTGGGCAAAAAGGCACCACTGTGTAACTCCTCCTAGTGCCTTAGGCAGGACCTGAGGATGTCAGGGAGTCCTGCTTTTGGGATAGAGCACACAGAAAGCAGAACCTTTGTGTGACCACAAGTACGGCTGGGACTGGCAGCCGGCAGCTCCTGCAAAGCCTGGTGAGTCACTCCAGGTTCAGAGAATGAGAAGTTCCTTGTGTGTACATCTGACATGTTCAGTAGGATAGAGAGCTGATAATCAAAATTTTCTACCAGATACACAAATTATTTCTGAAGCTCTGTATTACCACTGTTTGTGGACAGCGTCACTGAACCTTTCCCTCTTAGACCAGCTGCTGTGAGTAATTTCATTGCTATGCCATATGGCATAGCTCTTATGTAATTTTATTTGAAAATGTGATTCTTTTAGTTGTGTTAGTGCTTTATCCTCTGTGTTGCTCCTCCCTGTGTGCATGTTGGGCTCTTGGCACAAGAGGATGCCAGTGCAGAGAAGACCCCTGTGAGAGCAGCGAGGGTGCAGCAGCCCCTCAGAGCCCAGCTGGGACAATGGTCACCCCAAGGGCTGCAGGAGCAGCGGGAGAGAAGGAACAGCTCCACTCCTGTACTTGGTGAGAAATGAGGGTCTGACCTGGGGTGATGTGTTTTAAAGGGCAAGAAGGGAGCCCCTGAGGGCTGCTCTGAGGATTTCCATCCCTCCAGCCTCCAGAACAAAGCCACCCATGGCAGGTGGGCAAGTCAAACACGTCACTTGCTCATGAAAAATCATGGACACCATCTCATATCAGCCACAAGTACTGGTGAGCCCAACACCTGGGGTGCTGTTACCTTTAGTGGCAATGAAACCACACTCACTCACTGAGACAGAGATGGGAACTTGCTTCGGACACCTCCTTAGGAGAGCTTCAAGGCTGGTCACTGCCTTTGGGACCTGAAGAGTTTGCTGGGTCTTGTGGAGGACTTTGATTTGGGAGGTACAGGTGAGGTGACCAAAGGACAAAGTCTTATCACAGCTTTGGGCACACTCCAGGATTTCTGTGTTCCCTGGCAAATTAGAGCAGAAATGAATTTCCAGACTAAGGGTGTCCAAACTGTTTGGCACCCAGGGCTGTGCTCCCAGAGAGGAGACCAACACTTGGAAATGGAGAGTACAAATAAAGAACTTAACCAGCCATTACAAAGGTGTTAACTCACTGCTGCAATTACATGCTGTTTATTCATTAAAGGAGGAATTTAATACAATAATAATGGAATTATAATATTTGCCATTCTGCACACTGAAAGCCAAACAATTTTAAGGAGTTATACAAACAGTTCTGCCCCCTCTCCAAAAGGGCTTTTAGATCTCAGAGCTTACAGAAAACTTTTACAAGGTACAGTGTGCTCTGGGCACTACCAGAATTCTCCCCATTTATATTGTTGAGTCCAGAAGAGAAAATAGCACCTGAGCTGTGAGAACACTTCTCTGCAGCCTCTTCATCCATTCACAGCAGGCATTTTTTCTGTCTGTAAAGCTCAGTCCCAAAACCTGGTCTTCAAGCAAGTGTTGGACCTCTTTCAACTCCTTCAGGCAACATTTCATCTTTTTTCACTTTTACCCTGTTTTTAGAAACAAACTCACTGCTGCATTTCATCAGAATTTACTCACAGTTTCACTGCACTTGAACTTCTGAAATCAATGAATTGTTTCATAAAAAATTTGGACCAGGTATTGCTGGAACGTGTGGGAATGGTTTTTAAAAAACTGCTTCTTTATAAAGTGTTGTTGATTAAATCTTTGCAGCCACTGCTGAACTACATGGTTTTGTGGAGGTGGAGTGGGGAAGATTTCTACACAGAACAGACACGATCTGGTGTTCATGCACCATTGGTGCTACTTATTTATTACCTCCCTTGGGGGTCAGGAAGATGACTGTGGTTTGTTAATGGTGAGAGACCAGACACTGCTCAGGTTGTCACTGCAGGGTGAGCTGCTCTTGTATCCCTGGTAAGGCCCTCTGAGGGAAGGGAAGAGCATGAAGGCTCAGGCAGGGACAATGGTATTTATTAGAGATGTTCCTCTCTGACATCTGAAACCTCTTTTGCATCAGTTGGATGAAACATTCCATATTTGCCAATCTGGCTTAAAGACAAAAGGGAGGAAAAGGAGTTTCCTGAATATTTCTACTCCTCTTTGCACAGTGAAAGACACCCAGACACCTGTCCTCTGACCCCAGAGGTCACCTAGGAAGTGCAAACAATGAGTGCTCACTGGCTGAGCATTATTAAATATTAGGGGCAAAGAGGAAGATGACAGAGAAATGTGAACAAATCAAATTATCAGGATTTACAACCAGTTTTATTCCTTTTTTCCCCTTTTTTTAAAGTGCAATTTGGTATAAAAGGAACTATTACCTATTATATTAGGTAATACTATTATTATATTATATAGGAGATTGCACGGTAAAATGAGGAAAAAATGGAACTATAGCTTGGACTGTTATGGCATTTAACAGCAGTTACTAATGAAAAATTGAAAATAGTTGCATGCTAAAGGTTGCACTTGACTGAGATGAAGTGGATGTAGATAGAGCATCTCCAGTACATCAGTCAGTAATAAGCACATGCTAACAGGAATTCAATTTATTCCCACCAACATTTGCTCTTTCTATTGTGAAAGAGTTTTAATTAACTTATTGTGAATGGTCAGTAGCTGCTTACTCTGGAAGAGCCTTACAGATTTAATGAAGCACCATTCTTTCTGAATTTATGCTGGAAAAGTGACAATGACAGATTTTAAGCTGAATTACTTGCCATATGTGATCAGTTAATGGAAAACCTTCCTCATCCCAATTATTAATTACTGTCCTGTTATTTTTCCCCATTAATCAGCAGTCTTCTGACTTAAGCAGTGTGTCCAGGAGCAAACATGCCACTGTCAATAAAGTCATTTGGGCACAGGAAGATCCCTTTGGTCCAGGTCCCAGCCATCTATTACTTATGCTTTCTACAGACATTACTGTGTCTGACACCAGTGAGAGCCATGTGCAGGAGTGGAGCTGAGGGAGGAGGGCTGAGCTCCCTCCAGCCACACTGTTTACTCTTGTGTTCATTTTCTCAGATAACCCCAAACATCACTGAGTTTTGGAGACTCAAACAGAAGGGATTTTGGTCCATAAGGAGAACATAAGCCCAAAATAAGAAGATGAGCCTGGTGCTAGCTGCACTACAGCCACCAAAGAAGTAGCTGTGGAAGAGATCTGAGGAGGAGGCAGAGCAGCTGAACTTGTTGCTTACCTGGACAGGTATGAGATGGTGGTGAGGGCTGGGTGCTCCACTGGGTGATGGAGCTTCTGCAGTGCCAGTGCCTGCCCGGCTCACTCCCCTGGGCTCTGTGGCAGCAACATCACAAGGACAATGAGCAGAGGACTTGGACTCCCTTTGGAAGAGCTGTTTATACCTTCTTCTGCATTACCTGTGTTCATGACTTCCTCGTCCACCACCTGCAGGAGTAGCCTGGTTCCCACCTGAGCCAGACTTTCATACTGGTATGATCAGGTGATTTCTTAAGCACAAGGTCAGAGTTTTCTTGAAGATGGTGATGAAGGTGGGAGTAAACACAGCTGTCCCAGTTCAGGGGGAGCAAGGCCCTGCAGCCCCTTTATACCTTTCTAATGACATTGCTTTATTTATTTACTTATTTTACTTAGCTCTGTATTGATAAAGTCCTTGAGCTTTATGTCCCATGGGTTGTAACTCTGTGGGAGGGCTGTGCTGGGAGACCAACACTGTGCTACAAACAGGACAGAGACAGGTTCACTGTGGATTCATTAGCACCTTTGTACACTTGAGGCAGCAACATTAAACAAAATAGTAAATAATCCAGCCCGCTACAGCCATGGGCATCTGCCAGCTCCCAGTCTGACTTCCCAAAGGAAAGCATGTGCTTATTCCTCACTGGTGCCAGTTATGAGTCAGGAAAATGATCCGGGTTCCTTGTGCAAGAAGAGACAGGAAAAGCTGCAGCAACACAGGACAAAATGCATCAACATTTCCAAGAGAGAGCTTAGCAATGGCAGGAATCACAAAAGGGGAAGGATTTTCATGAGGAGTCAACTTCATGGCTTTCAGCAGTGACTTCTTTCTAAAGATGATTTGTGCATGCTGCAGTTAAAAACTTCTCACAATTGACTGGACATAAAGTCAACAGTTAAACACATTATAGAGACTGCTCAGGGAGATGAAAGGAGGCATTAAAAACAGCAAACCTTGTGTAAAGGTTAATTAAAACATTAATAATGCAAGGTTTCAATTATTCATGCATAAATAAAGAGACATTTAATGGTAGATACATACTGAGCCTTACTGCAGTGGACATGACATTGGGATAGAGAGAGAACACAAGAGCTTCAACACAGCACAGAAAATTACTGTGGAGCACAGAAAATGCTGGGCAAGGGGATGGGGTGAGAGTGGGCATCACAGGGTGCAGGGAGAGATGCCTGTGGGGTACCTGCTCTGATCAGCTACAGCTCTACAGATCTCAAGGACAGTCCTTGTGTCCCCATCCCTCCAGCAACCCCAGGCTCAGGAGCCAGGAGTGTTGGCTCATATCTGAGTGTGGCTCTCCCATGCGAGGGGCATGGGATGGGCAGGACCACCACATTTAATCCTCAAATACAAAGTTTCTGTACCGTAACAACTGAAAAATTACATCATCTTTTTACACTCTTATTTTCTACAGATTATAGAATTGTAGAATCCTAGAGCAGCCCAGGCAGGAAGGGGCCTTGAAAGATTGTCTACTCTGATGCTTTCTGGGAGAGGAAGCCCACAGAGATTTTCTCACACCCTGACCACCTGCATGAGGAACCTGCCCCCAGCGATGGAGGCCTGTCCCTGGGAAGATTATTCCAGTGAATGACTGTTCTCATTGTTAAGTTTCTTTCATATTGAGATGAAACCTCTTCTGGTGCAGCCTGTACCGTCATGCATTGCCTTCCCCATGGGGCTCCTCCTGCAGAGAGACCCTCCATCCTCTTCAGATCTGCCCTTTAAGTCGTGGTACTCTCGAGTCTTCTCCAGGAGAAGGGACTGAACTTCTTCAGTCTTTCCTCACGGGGCAGGTTCTCCAGCCCTTGGGTCATCTATATCACCTCCGTTTGGATCCTCTCCAGTCTGTCTGCTTCGTCTTTGGATTGTGGGGGCTAGAACAGTGCATGACCAGCAAGGGGGGGATGAGGCAGGAGACACTACACTGCAGCCTGGAACCCACAGTGGCCTTCACACAGTGCTGCCAGGACTGTCATCCCCTCATCTGTCATTGATGTGACCTCCTCAGATGCTCAGAGCATCACTTAGAACCTGCTGGCTCTGGACCTGCACCTGCACTTCTGACACATCTTCCCTTTCTGTGTCCCCACCACCGTGTGTCTGTGCAAACACTGTTTCTGTGTGGCCGTAATTATACTCTCAGTTTCTCTCTTTAAGCTGTCTTCAACAAGTCATTTAGAGTTTGCCCACTTTCATCAGCTTTTACAGTGAAGGAAAGTTGGCAGGCAATTCTCAACTACCTGACTTGTCTCTTGTCTGATGATTGATTTCCAGTGGGAGTAAGTTTTGATATTTGAAAAGATCCAACCTATTATTATTGAACATTTGAGTTGTGTAATGGCAGTATTTGTCTGACAAACCCAGAAGGATATTTGAGTGGAAGGCTCAAAGGCTTAAGGAAATTCTAGATCATGTATAAAATATTGCCCAGTGCATTGTCTCTAATGTCAGACAGAGAATGGAGAGAGCTCACAATGTCAGGAGAATGCAGCCAAGTTGAGGGGAAAAAAAAGCTGCAAGCAGAATATTTCAAAAAAGTGAGGAGAAATGTTAGCTTCTGTGAAGAATGAAAGATATGGCAGACAATGAGATGAAAAGGACTGATTCTGACCTACATACCCAGGCAGAATCCCTGCTGACAGAGAGGAAAAATGATGCCTTTGATCTGCAGGTGATATCAAAACTCTGGGCAGAGAGAGCTGATGAATCCTGTTGAAAAGGAAAAAAATGACACCAGCCCCAGCGGAGCCTGGGCTGCCACTGCAGACAGGTCAGCAGCCCGCTTGGTGCGCAGCCTGGGGACACGAAAACAGAAACATCCCCCTTGGGAATGGACAAAGTTACCTCCTGAGGACAGACAAACCTTCCCCTCGGGCATGAGACCTGGACCCTTAGCTCAGGGCTGGAGCTCTGCTGGCAGGAGCCAGTGACCAGCTGAGAGGGCTGCTGAAGGCAGTGACCAGAGCGTGCCCTGGGAGCGCTGCCAAGGCGCTGCTTTCCAGCTCCGAGCTGAGCTCCCGTGCCTTGCACAAACAGGTGTGTTTTTCCTGGAAAACAAACAGAAGTTGCTGTATCAGCCACAGAAGTGTCCTTTCATGCCCCACAGCCTGAGCCAAGTACCAGCTGCTCTGGTATGAGACTCATTGTACAGAACATGTACTCTTAAGGGTAGAGCACGTGCTCAGTCATGAGCTGGTGCAGGGCCTCGTGTAGCCAGGAAACCAGCTGCAGGTTTCGGAGAAATCCCTTCACTGTGGAGCAGATTTTCTCCCTTGGTGCCAAAGAAAAGACCCCATCATCCCTCATCTCATTTCCAGGCACAGTCTCACCCAGGTCATTGCCATTGCTCCCCTGTCTCTGAGCCCAACCTCACCTGGGTCACTGCCATCTCTCATTTGTCCCCAGGCACAGCCTCACCTGGGTCACTGCTATTGCTCACCTGTCCCCAGGCACAACCTCATGGGTTCTCCTGTCCTTTGGTCTGGGAGTTCAGACCAGCCACAGCCCTGGCAAGGAGCAGCTCAAATATACACCTGTATTCCAGGCACCAGCAGATTTTGAGAGCAAGGGAAGGAGGTGCTGTTTTCCCATAGTGATGAATCCGTGTCCAGAAAGCTGTTGTGCCACGTTCAAATGCAGGGAGAGATGCTGCCTCATTAGCATATTATTCTCTTTTTACTAATCAAGTCAGAGTGAATAATTTTGCTTATGATTGTGTTTGATTGTATTAGGGAATTATAGACTTGAAAAGCTCTTTTTTTCCCGAGTCTGCAGAAGGCAGCAGCAGCATTTCTTCACTATTTATAGCAGATGTTGCAGAGAGCGTGCTCTGTGCCTGTCCTGTTTCACTGCCAGGATTGTACACCTGGAATTCCAAGGTAAAAAAGAAAACTAAGCAGTGTTAAAAGGAAGTTTTACACCCATCTACATGTTTCCTAAAGAGGTAAAATGCAGCTCCTGCTCTATTCTGGACTGACTGTAGTGCTTCTAGATGAACCCAGCGGTGCCACGATGGCTTTAAAGCTCATAGACAAAATTGCATTTTAAAAATCACACTTAACTTGCCTGTACTTGCCATTCCCCAAAATGAAGTGGAGATGTTTTCTGCTCCAGTGACAAAGAGCAATTTACCTGTCATGCCTGAGGTTATAATTATGGGTGAAAGCTGGGTGAAAGTGGGAAGTGAATTTCCCTGTAGCATTAAACCTCAAGGATGGTCCTTTCAGGTCACAGAGGTTCTGAGGCCATGCCACAGCACAGCTTCAGCCCTCAGTAAGATTTATGGGTAGCTGCTCTTTTCCCAAGTGGTTTTCCAGATGGGGCCTGCCAGAGTAATGAGAGGCCTTCAAGCTGCTGGAGCAGCCACAGCAACCCCAAGCCCCTGGGTGTGGGGCTCTGGACCCTCGCTGTGTGCTCAGCATCTCCACTGCAACTCCCTGGAGATCTGTGGCCAAGGAGCAAGCATATCCAGGGAGCAGGCAAGAGCATGAGGCCAGCAGTGGGAGTGAGGGGTGCCCTGGGACCTGGCAGTGCTCTGTTCCATGCTAATGACCAAGGACTGGTCAAACCACACAGGGAAAAAAGAGTTCTGGCTCCTCAGTATTGTGCTAAATCCCTTGGATGTGATATAAACCAGCACCCGTGTGGAAAGCTCTGACTTCAGCATTACAGTGCTGCCCATGCTACAGCCACAAAGAGTGACCTGGATTTCACAGTGACCTGACAGACTGGGCCAGGGTCCCCATCCAGCTCAGAGCCTCTGCCCCTCCAGCATGGGGCATTGGGGCTGTGTAGGCAGCAGGGCTAGCAGCCTGCGAGAGGGGGATGCCATAGCCAGGGGCTTCTGATGTGCCGGGGGGCACTGGGAGGAAGTGGGGGTCAATTTTCCTCTTGTAAGGCTCACACTGGACTGGCTTCTGTAGTGTTCTGTGTCTGTGCCTTACAGAAGAATGCTTCAAATAAATCACCAAAACCATTCGGGGATAGGAAAAGAAATTCTTGTCTGGCAAGAGTTGAAGGGCTCTACCTGATTATCTTGCCTGAAATACAGCAAAATGCTGACTTTGGTATATGATTTCAGGGAAAGATTGTCTGGTACTAAGAAGCTTTTTAATCTGGTTGAAGAAACAAAGGAGTCTGACTGGGAGCTAAAGAATTAAATGGATCAGTAGCAAGGCAGGAGCTCTGGGAGTGCTGGAGATTAAAGCTGTGTCACACAACCAAGCAATGGTACCTGCTGCAGCTCTGGCAATGAACTGCAGCCAGAAAGAACTTTTCTGGGAGATGGACAATGGAAAGCCCCTGCTGTTGTGGGGATGCTGCAAATGGAAGACATCCTTCCTGCAGTGCTGTGCTCCACCCCGCTGGTGCCAAGGGACAGACACTCATCCCAGGCATTGCTGTGGCTTATGAAATGCAGGAGGAATGGATCCCCTGAACTTCATGAACTCTTGGCTTCCTGTGACCTCAGCCCCTGTTTGCTGTCCACGGGGTTACTTGTGACACTGCAAATACCCTGCAGACATGACTCTGTGTTACAGAAGGGGCAGGAGCTGCTCAGCTGTGTGGGTGAAAAAGAAACTGTGAGCAAGTGAGGCATTACCTGGCACTTCAGCTGAGTGCACGTGCCCCTGCACACACAGACAGAAAAATTTCATTTTTCTCCAGTGGATCCTAAGGAAGAGATTATAATAAGATTTTGTGCGTGGCCTGTTGTTCTGCATGTTGACACCAACAATTCCAAGGCACACAGGGAAAGCAAAAGGAGATAAGATGCAAAATGATTCTGTAATGGGTGCTGAAGACTTTCTGGAGAAGGGATTTATTTTCTTTGTTTGCTAAGCCTTCAAAAATAACACTGACATTTGTACAAAAAGCAGCTTTTTATTTTCCCCTGGAGGTTAACAGCCTGCTGTCTCACATAGTGAGTTATCCTGTGGGCACTACTAGCACAGGTAGAGGTGTTGCTTCTAGTCCAGCTGTCAGCACCCAGCAAGGCAAAAATATTATGGAGTTAATAATAGATTTAATAACAAGCCATTATCAATAATTCCATCACTCCACTCAGGTTCATGGTGGGCAGTGCTGCTGGTTCACAGTGCTGGGCAAGGAGAGCCTGGGTGCCTTCCTGGTCCACCTTCTGTGTGTGCCCAAAAGACATATTGGCTGGCACTGACCCAGCAGGATCAATCACTAATTGCCCGTGTCTTGGGCCCAGACTTTGGGCCATCTAAATACAGGTGGCAGCAGTGGTGGCAGTGTTGGCATGGCAACAGCCCCTGAAGGGAGGAGGGAACGGAAGGACCACGAGGGTGAGGGTTGGGATCCCTTGCAATAAAGGTGGCAGAGACAAGACCAAGACATAAAAGCATCCATTGAGTAATGATGCTGTCTTTATCCAGTCCATGTTCAGCTGGAACATTGTCTCTTACACCAGTGACAGACCAGTAAATTAGTCATTCCATTTCCTCGGCCCATCAAGGAGCGAACAGGACAAACTACCAACAAAATCATACAATATATTAAAAATGTATGCAAGCCTACATTAACTGCTGCTGGAAAAAACACCCCAAACCGTGTCCATGCCGTGTCCTGCAAGGTGAAATGTGTGTCAGATTAAGGCTTCCCTCAAAGTGCCCCAGGGCTGGGACCCACAGTTGTATCTGATGGCACCACAGCCAAAGGAAAAACTTCCTAGTGTTTGCCAGCCTTTTTGCAAGCTGATGGTTTTGTGCTGAATGAATAAATAAGTTTTACTCTGCTCTCCTACAGAAGGCAGATAAGAAGCCAAAAAACAAATAAGAAGCACAGCAGAACAGCAAACATATTTGGTTTAAGGAGGGGAAGCCACAGCTAAGTTTCTAGACCATGAAGCTACAGGCTGCCTCAAATTAAATTAATTTAATGGTTTATACATTTCATCTGTAGAGATGTGGGCACTGAAATGTGCATCCACAGGCGAGGTAGGGAGGTCTGGCAGACACTCATGTCACCCCTTGGCATGGTACAGATACCATGTGTGTATCAGGGACAGCTGGGAGAGGGATGGATGCCCCAGGCAGTGCCCTGTGTCTGCAGCCTCCAGTTGTGCCCCGCTGGCACCGGCCACCCTGCCTGGCAGAGCCAGGTGAGCCATGGCGTGGGAGTCAAGGCTGCCCAGGCCTCACGAGGGCCAGCGTGGCACCCACTGACATGGCAGCAGCTCCCACCTTCTCCCCACTCCCAGCTCTGCCTCCAACCATGACTCTGTGGCTTCATCGCCAGGAAGGTTCTGCATTCCCATTCTCCAAATTAGTTTTTGCTCATTTGGCCAAGCCCTAATTCATCTTCTGTCAAATATTTTTTCCTCCTGCCAAAAGCAGGGCTCTATTACTGTTTCTCACATCCCCATCAGCCTAACGGTGTCTGTAAATAATGAATTTGCATAATGAGCAGGATTTACAAAAACTGACTGCTCTCTGTGTAGGTGACCTTGTGACTTCAAACATGCCAATGTGCAGGGATGCAGGGCAGAGCTGCAGTAGCAGCTCATTGGGAAGGTGCTCATTGGGTGTGCGAGCACCTCACCATGCATGCCTTCCTGGCTTCTGGCTGCACTTAGAAGCCCAAAATGTTCTCACAGAAATGATGGTGACAGTGGTTGACCATGTCCAGTCACAGCAGTACCAGCTGCACCACCTGCTCACACTGGGGACCCTCTGGCAGCACCCAGCAAACCTGCAGGGAGGGAATCAAATCCAGAGACAAACCATTCTCTCCTTATCCCTTGTTAACCACCACTGTGCAACTGCGTTCCAGGGCGAGATCAGGTTTTGGGGATGAGCACAGTGTAGGGCAATAATTAATACCAATACTATACAAACACTGAGACCTCGTTGCTCTCTACAAGTCCCTGACAGGAGGCTGCAGCCAGGTGAGGTCTGGCTCTGCTCCCAGGTAACAAGACAAGACAGGAGGAAATGGCCTCCAGTGCTGCCAGCTCTCCCTGTGACACTGGTACAGATGGAGCAAACACAGGGGGACAGGTCTGGGCATCACTGACATCCCAAGAACAGCAACAGGAGCGGGAGAAACACCAGTATGGACAACTCTAGCAAGGAGGACAGCTGGCTCTGATTCTGGTTCATAATGTGAGAGTTTGAGTGCGACCACAAAAGTTTGAAGACAGAAATAACTGAATGTAGTGATAAATGAAAGACAGTGATCGAAAGTTTCCCTGTGAGGAAAATGCCCCGAATTCCTTGGACAATGATGGAATCCAACATTCTCACAGTTTTATTGATATTTTTAAAGAATTGGGATAAAAATTTGGATGAATGAGGAGAAGGGTAAATTGTCTGGTAAAAAGTTCAGTATTTCAAACTCATTTTGGCTTGGAATAGGAGGAAGAAATTGCTTTTCACATCCTTTTTCAACAGATCTAGTTTCCTAAATTTCCATAATGAGTCCACCTCATCTTTGTTCTTAAAAAATTCCAGAGGTGATGTGGAGAACTGCAAACCTGATCTCATATAAAACCTCCTGAGATGATAAAGCTTGGGCTGAAAACTTTAGTCATTGTGCAAACACAAGGTTTCTCTGAGCTTTGCTGAACATGTGGAGCTGGCAGCAAATGACAGCCTTGCCCCAACAGGTTACACAGAACAGCTTAGTCAGCTCACCAGTGAGAATCTCAAATGTTTTGAAAATATCAGGCTTTTCCAAACATCACTGTAAATTTCCCACCTAATTTTTTAACATCAAACCTGCCCTCATTTTCCCCTCCCCAATCTTCCATTTGCTCATGAGATCGTGGAGTCCCTGCTGATAGCAAGCTGTGATAAATTAAGTTTATCACTTAAGAAAAAATATATTTCAGTTATAACTGTAAACTCCAGCAGAAATAATTCTATGGATTCTCCCAAATGCAAAGAAATTCAGTCAGGACATCAGAGCTCTGTAACGATGTGATTTATATGTATAAATATTAAAGACATCAGCTAATCAGAGAATTAAAACTGTCAGAAGCTCTGAGTGTGGCTCTGTGGCAACACCCAGCACTCCCCGTCTGAGCATGTGAGTGGTGGGGAGGTGGGATCTCCACCTTGGGATAAAATACCCGTGAGGTGCTGTGCAAAGAACATGTGGGCAGTTTGTCCTGGACTTGTCAGCCTTGTACTGCCTGAAGAACGTTGCTTTGGGGAGTCTATGGCCCTAGGGGAAGACTGGATTTCCAGACTGGGACAGTGGGGGTCAGGACAACCTTTCCCCTCAGTGCAGGTTGTTTCAGGATGCTCTGATGGTGTTACAGAAATATCCTGGATCTGCTGAGGGCAAATTGCCACATACAAGGTCATGGCCAGGCTGGACAAAGCTTGGAGCAACTTGGTCTAGTGGAAGGTGTCCCTGCCCATGGCAGGGGTGGGACAAGAGGAGTTCCAAGGTCCTTTCCAGCACAAACCACTCCTGATTCTGTGATCTATGACTTCATGTTCCTCCTGGTGATGCCAACACACACTGTGACACCCCTGGGGCAGCCCCTGCCCGGGCTCGGAGCGGGGCTGGGAGCTACTTTCACTGGAGCAAACCACTGGCCCTTGGGCCAGAGGCTTCCTGCAAACCTGAAGCAAGAAAAGAAAATCCTTGAGGCAGAAAAACATGGAGGCCCCAACCTGAGCTCTGTGTGGCTGCCAGGGGTTTGGGATGACACATCCTTGGGGAGAGCATCATGGTTCTTGCATCAGCTCGAGAA
Source organism: Promerops cafer (assembly GCA_013398275.1). Lineage (NCBI taxonomy): Eukaryota > Metazoa > Chordata > Aves > Passeriformes > Nectariniidae > Promerops > Promerops cafer. The sequence goes on along the minus strand of VZSE01007190.1, from coordinate 14,700 downwards.
CCAAGTGCTGCTGTTGTTTATGCTAAAGGGTCACTTGAACCCAAAACTGACTGAATAAATTTTTCACAGAAAGAACAATCATGGCTTTGTATTTTAAGAAAAATCATTGCAGCCACTAATCACTAGAAACTGGGAGAACATTGTAGGATTGCAGGCTTTGATCTCTTTCCCAGTTAAGTGCTGTCAGCCAGCGTGCAAGTCTGCCATCTTTGCTTTTAGGTCTGTCTCATGCCTGCATCACGTGTTTTAAATTAATTTTGGCACATTTTCTGCCAGACTTCCAAATTTTCTGGCTACAAGATTTTATCTGCAAAGTCAGCCTGTGTTCTCCAGATCTGGTCTGTTATTCCCAGCATGAGGCTTCAGTTCATGACATAGTAACTGATTTGCACAGAGTTTTAGGATCTGGGATTTGGAAGCACACTCCTTTCTGGCACACCTCATGCTGGATAAATGGTTATATGGGCTTTTGGTTGGACCTAGTGGCTGTTCGTGTCTTCTGCTGAATCTCTCACTGTGGGAAATGGGATTATCTTTCATCTTGCAGAAATAATAGACTTATAGCCCTGATAATCTGTATATATTAGGGAAAACTTGTAGATAGAGGTTCTATTTTTAATAGAACCACTGGTATGATAGGTGACGTTTCAGATGTGAAGTGCTCTTGTTTTTGAATTATTGTCTGTTTTCCTCCTCAGGTGTTGAGGTGAAGGATCATCTTCTCTGCCATAAATCTCCCTTGCTCATACCCTCAGTGCCTCGTGGCAGCAGCAGCCACCCCACCCTGCGTGAGATGAGCAACATCATTCCTGTATTTGAGGGAAAACATGGCAGGCTTGGAGTCCCCTCAAGCAGTAGTTTTAAAAATAGTCTCACTAAGCTGCTTTTGAAAAAGATAATTTGATAAAAAATCCCCTATAAAATGGAAACTTCCCTTGGATTTTCATAGCAAAGCATCAGGAAGGAGCTGCTTTCATACCTGGTGCTCCACTGAGCTCTGGGTAATGCAGGTAAGCTGGACACATAGGAAGGATTACTCTGGCTACCTATGTGCTTCAAGCTGCTTTTAATTGCAAACAAGGATAAAACAATAAAATACCATAAATATAAAATATAAATATAAAACATTTCAAGTATTTTTTTAAACATTTGCTCCTCCATCTGCCTCTCAGAGGAAGGCTCCACTCCTGCTAGGAGACGTCAGAAGTCGTGTCAGGAAATAGGGAGCACTGGGTGCAGCCTTGTCTGAAAATGTGCTGGGAGGAGCAGGGTGGTGTTCCACCAGCCCAGCTTCAGTTCATGCAGCCTGACCTGTGGGCAGCACAGCCACAGCTGGGCACGGGCACTGGGAGCAGCAGCAGCTGCAGCCTGGGGTCTGCAGGGAGAGGGGAAAGCCTGGGGAACTTGCGTGGGTGCCTGCACGGGTGTTCCTGGGCCAGGCCACACCGTCAGGGCCAGGAGCATCACTGGCAGGGAAAGCTGGCCACGGAAAACGGCTGGAGCAGTGCCTGTGGCACGTCCCCGTGGCACATTGCACCAGCCCAGCACAGGCAGTCCTTGCCTTCCTCCTGGGGCACGGGACAGGGCTGCTATGGCTCTGCAGAGGTATTCAGGTATTGGCAAGAATTATATATATAATATACCAGAGGTATTGGCAAGGAATTCATGTGTGAGAAGGCTCAGAATGGATGAACGCCTGTGGTATCGGGGCCCCTCACCTTCCAGAAACCACCATTTGTCACATACAAACACTGTTTAAGTTTCTGACTAATGAATGACATAATTAATGGCACACAGAACCATGTATCACATGATGCATCACACACATCTGATATGTTGTCAGAGAAACCATCCCTCACTGCAAACCTGTCCTCCGCATTTTTGAACCTCACAGCCCAGTTTACAAGACCCAGTTCTGTTGGGTTTGGCTTGTTCAGGTGTCCCCTTCAGGTTTGACTTATCTTTTTCCTGGGTTTTATGCATAGAGTGGTCATTATTTAGCACTGGACCACCTGGCAGTGAGCTCTGCCTGGACTTTGGCTCTCTGGAGGTGCCTCATTTGTCTTGTGTTTGCCTTGAACATAAGTCATAAGCCACCAGGGCTGCTTGGAAATGCACCATTTTTCTGAAAGAAAAATCACTCTGCAAACAAAACACACAAAAAATGTAAATTGTATGGGGTTTTCATCTCCAGGCTTTGGTTATGGGGGGAATTACAAGGGTGGCTCCTGTGAGAAGCTGCCAGAAGCTTCCCCCTTTTCTGGTGGAACCAATGCCAGTAGCTCCAAGAGAGATCCACTGGTGGCTCCTGCAGCTGAGATCCACCCAGGTTCCTCAGCCCATCCTGCTGCTCCCCTCCTGTTGATGCTAATGGATGTATTCCCAAACTCATCACCGAACAGGGTAACAAGCAACTTTTAGGGAAGAAATTGCCATCTGGTGTGTGAAACAATGAGGGGAGAAAGCAAACATGAGAGAAGAGAGAGAAGTACAACCTCAGGGCTGGATTTCTTTCCTTTGTTAGTGCTAGGTTTTGGGAAAGTGGAATTGGAAAAAAATCCCTTAATTTAAATTTCATTCGATGTCAACCTTCTTATCATCAAAGAATGGTAACAGTACTGGTGAGTTGTTTAAACAAACCACAAAATGCCCACAAACCTGCTCTGAGGAACTGAGAGACAATCTGGGGGTTCCAAGATATCGCTTGAGAAAAATTAGAAGCCAGACTGTAATGGTATTTGGAGTGCCATTTTCTTCAGAAATGTTGCCTTATTTGCTTCCACAAGATTCTCTTAGACATGTTTCCATTCTCATCATCTCAGCCATGGGACTGAACTGAAATTTCCCCACTCATGAGAAGATGCCAGTCACTGAGTTTGACTTTGAGATGGAAATGTTGCCCCTGTTCATAGCAAAGTCAGCAACTGGCAGGCCAGTGCATAGATTGTTTTTTGTAATGCAAACGAGATCCTCATAAGCCCTCCAAATGGAAGCCCTCCAGTCTTGTTACACAAGTGTTAAATTCATTATTAACAGCATAGCACTGCTAATTGTACAATTGTAATGTAGCATTTGGTAATTGCTCACTATACAAACACTGTAAAGGCCTTAGAGGATGCATCTAATTATGGGCTTTTGACAGAAAGCAGATGGGAAATCAGTCCAGGGCTGAGGAAGTGAGTGGCTCAGCTTCCTCATCCTCACAGAGCATTAGCAGATGGAGTTACAAGCCAAGTGGATCTACTAGCCAGTGGCCACCAAAAGGGGAAACTTTCTTCACCCCCTTCTTCCACATCCTGCTTCCCCTTCTGGGTATGCTGTCCAGCTTCTGTAGCAAAGGGCTGGAAGAAGTGCCAGGAGGCATCTGTTGGTGCCATTTTCTGGCCTTAGTAGGGGTGTAACTTCAAAATTAATCCAAGAATGGACCTTGGCTTTTACCAATCCCATGGAAGCAGTGTTGAGCATTTTGGAGTGGCTGTGAGTGAGTTGGCTGCTGTGATGCTCTCTTGCTGGGATGAAGCTGATTTTCTTCCAGTAGCTGGTCTGGGGTTGTGTTTGGGATCTGTGCTGGAGCCAGTGTGGATCCCATGGGGATGTGTCAGTCCCTGCTGAGCAGCACTTGCACAGTGCCAGGGGCTGCTCTGCTCCTCACCCCCCCCACAGCCAGGGGCTGGGGCACCAGGGGCTGGGGGGGACACAGCTGGGGCAGCTGATCCTGACTGCCCCAAGGGATGTCCCAGACCACAGGACACTGTGCTCAGCACATGGAGCTGGGGGAGAGGGATGGGGGCACATTTGAAGTGATGGGGTTTGTCTTCCCAAGTCACTGTCACGTGTGCTGGAGGCTGGCTGTCTCGGGGATGGCTGAGCACCTGCCTGGTATGGGAAGCAGGGAATAAATTCCTTTGTTTGCTGTGTTTGTGTGCATAGCTTCTCCTTCACCTGTTAAACTGACTTTACCTCAACCCACCAATTTTTATGCTTTTGCTCTCCCAGTTCTCTACCCACCCCACGGAGAGTGATCCAGTGGCACGGCGAGCTGAGCTGCTGGCTGGGGTGAGACAGGGCACCTGAGGGGCCAGGGCTACTGGAAGCTGATGGTGGCTCCTCAGGGACCTGCTCCTGCCCCAAGCCCCAGCCACGGCTGGCAGCAGCGGGCACAGCCCACCCAGTGCTGGTGGTCAGCAGGAGGGGCTGGGGGCTGCCGAGCCCCCGGCCCAGCCTCCCTGCTCCGCGCAGCAGCTCTGCCTGGCCCGCAGCGTGGCTCTACACGTTTTCATTAAACCCACGTTAAACATGGAAAAACTGCAAAAAGGAGGCGGGCTATTTTATGTGTGAGCTCTTTAGTACATTTGGGTGCTTCTCATGTTTGGAGATGAAAAAAGGATCGAAAAAGCTCTCTTCTGTCTTTCTGCTGGAAATGTATTGAGGTTTTCTGAACTGACATAAATTTGCTTTAAAAATCTAGTCTAAAATCAGATGGAATGAACAGAATCTCTAGAAATGCTTTTCCAGTCAGATGGGCAAGACAAATGGTTATTTCTTGTATTTACTTCTGTTTTTTGAGAAAAAAAAGTTAATTCAGTTGTTGTTTCAGAGCCAGAGCTCTCCTTGCACTGCTGCCCTCGGATGTGACCAGTGATGCAATCCTACTCTGAACTGTGCCAGGGGCTCGATAACCTGTCTCAGATGTGACAAGTGGTCATACATGAAGCAGATTTTTGGTTCTACTGACTGAGAACATCTTATCCATGAGTATCTGTAGTTTTCCAGGAGGTAAAAAGCTTTTCTGGAAGCAGCTCTGTTTGCTGTGCAGTTTGAAACCAGAGAAGGAGTGATGAGAGGAAAAGCTAAATGGAGACAACAGCACCTATCTCTTTATTGTGTATGAGGTCTTTCCATTGGAATGAATAAAGATAAAAAATCTACTTGAGTATAAAAAATGCCTCTCTGAAACAGAGCTGTGCTCAGCTTTATTTAAGATTCCTCTGCACAGAAACCAGGTCTTCATCCCATGGTGCTGTTGTGACAGACCAGAAGCTGTGATTTTAAGGACTGCCAAATTGGGAATGATGTCATGGATGGGGAAAAGAGGTACACTTGTTCCTCTAGTTTAAGAGTGTTTGTTCCTCTAGTTTAAGAAAAGGTTGAAGTGAGACAGGAAAACAGAAATGTTGATGTTAGTTCTCAGCAGTGTGCAAAGTCACAGAAGAAATTGGGAAGAAATAGCAGCTGGAGACAAGTGGATGTGGGTAACTTAGGAGTCAAACAAGTCGGGTCTCAGGGAGACAAATTGCAGCCAAGTTCTTCAGCCAGAAATATTTTCCTGTTGCCTCACTCCCAGGCAGGATTATCACAGACTGCCCACCCAGGCTGTGGGGAGGCTGGCCAGGCTGAGCTGCACAGAGATTCCTGCACTGAGCAACCTGAGCTGCCACCTACCCAGAGACCAGGAAAGGAGATCCCAGGACAGGAGATCCCAGGACAGGAGATCCCAGGCCAGTGCCACGCAGCAGCTCCTGCACGGCTCAGCAGGAGGATGCCAAGTGCGGGTGGGAGCTGCTGTGGCAGGAGGTGCTGTCAGTGACACATCTGCCACGGTGGTGCAGGGCTCACACTGGGCTGTGGGGCTCAGCAAGTGCAGAGCCTGAGGCAGGGGACCCCACTATAGTGGGGGCAGTGGGAGAGGCATTTCTGAGGGGTGTTACCCCAGTGCAGAGGGGATCGCTCCCAGACCTGCCTTTGGCTTGGTGCACAGGGACAACTGCTGCTCCACACAGCTCCCTGAAGTGCTTGGTCATTGCCATGTAAAAGATATTTTCTGGGCATATAGTTCCCATTACGGGGATATTTGCATGTGTCTATGCACACTGAGTTCCCATTCCATATTCATATCTCTGTGACCTCCCAAGGGCACCTCCTCTTTGCAATCTCACCTCCTGAGGCTGTAAAATAGCCATGGGGAAGGTTTTGGGTGGTTGTTTAGAAGTCAAAGCATCAGATTAACTGTTTGATACTCACACACCTCCTGGAGAAAGGGCCGGGCAGCCAGCAGCTGTGATGGGCAGGCAGGGAACAGGACTGGGAGCAGAGGAGGGTGATGCACAGGCAGGAGTGTGGGGGCAGCTCCAGACCTCCTTGGGAGCCGGGCTCGGGCTGGTGCGGGCATGCTGCCGTGGGGACCAGGCCGTGAGCAGGGGGGACAGGGCTGACCACCTTCCTGGGGGTGCAGGGGGTGCGTGGCTCTTGGGCTCTGTGCCAGCACATTGGCACCCTTCTTGGGCAGCTCTGGCACACGGGAAAAAGCACCTGTTTTCCTCTGATTTTCAGCATTTCGCAACCTGTTCCGATGATCAAACTCTTTTTGCAGCCACATTTTTTCAAGCCCATGTGGCAGCACCAGTCTTCATCCTTCATGTCCTGTGTGAGCTGCCAGGACTGGCAGACACGTGGCCTGTCACGGCAGCAGCTTGAGGGTGGAAAGAGAGGGGTTTGGTCTGGGGGTGGCAGCACGGTTCTCAGTAGCCCCTGATCCCCCTCTGTTAACCCACAGCCAATCCCAGCACATTAGGAAATGTTACCTAGGGCCTGAGAAACATAGGAAAAGCAGTAAAACATTCCTCTTTAGGGGCTGAACTTCAAAAAAAAAGGAAACCAACCCCTGTGTTTGGAAGCTACAGTGGGAAACTGACGATCAGAAGTAAAACTCCGTTTTGTCAAGGACAGCAAGAGACTGGAGCATCTTACCCACGGGATCAGTCGAGTTTTGCCTGTTGAAGTTGTTTTTCTTCAGCCCAGCCTGGGTTCATTTCCAGAACTTCAAACAGCAGCAAAACGCGTGACCCTGTGGCTCTCGGTCTGTGCCCTGGGGCAGGCCAGACTGGAATGATGCACCTGCCACTTCTTAAGGAATGGAACCCCTCAGGAGCGAGGATCCTGTCCTTGAGAGGTGACAATGGCAGGAGCTCCTTGTAGCAGCAGGAGTGAGAGGGTAATTAGCAGTGACAGCTCCTGACCCAGGCATCCCCCATCTCCCTGACTCCTGTAAAGGAAGTTGTTAGTCAAATACTGTGCCTTCAATTACTGCTAATTACCGTGGAGTCATGGCATCCCGAGATTTTAAACACCACGTGGAACTCCTGTGTGGTTAGAGACCATCAGATGACTGTCTAAGGGGTTTCCATGCAGCACATTCCTGACAAGATGCTTCATGCCAAACAGGTGACTTTCAGTGATGTTTAACCTGCACATAATATTATTAAAATAAAACAGGCTGGCAGATAAGACACTGCAGACAGCCCAAGTCCTCCTCTTGCATCTCTCAAAAACCAGAATCAAAGGGATACCTGGAACCTTGTGAGTGTTCCTGTGACTCCTGATCAAATTTTTGGCTAACACAGCCCATAGCCCACCAGCCTGGTGTGTGCTGGAAGCAGCATCACTAGGTCAGAGCAAGAGCCCCACGGTGGCAGGAGGTGGCCAGAAGGAGCTAAAGGTCTGCAATGCAGCCACTCCTCCCCATCCCTGCAGCCAGCATCTCCACATATCCCCTGTCAGGGAGCTCAGTCGGAGTCTGCTGACTCTTGGGAACAGAACAGACCAAGCTGGGGGGGTATAAAATTCAGCTCACCCCAAAAACCTTTGCAGTAGATCCCACAGCAGTGGGACTGCTGAAGTTTCCCTGCCTCCTTTAGTTCTGGAGGGGATGCCCACTCCATGATGGAGGAGGAGGAATGAACACTCACCCCTGGACTGGGATCTTCTTTGTTCATGGGTGTGTGATTCAGTTATGGCTTGTACATGATGGAATCTCATATGGCTTCAGTGGTGAACAAGTGAATTCATATGAATCCCTCGGGCAAAGGGAATCAAACCCTTGTTTGTTGTGCTTGGTTGTTGTATCTCCTAATGAGCTCATTAAAAAAGCCTAATTTACAGAGCACTTTGTCCTGTACCTTTGAGAGGTCCCAATGGCCATGACAGCCCTCCTTTGGCCCGTCCTGGCAGCTGCCAGCTGTGAGGAAGCGTGTCCGTGGCCGGGCAGGCGGCAGGGCAGGCCGGGGCAGCGGTGCCCTCCGGGAGCAGTGGCTGAGGGGAGCAGGGGCTGCCCGTGCTGCGCAGGCTCTTGGGACAGTCCAGGAGCTTTCCACCTGCTCAGAGAGCCGTAGCAGCAGCACCGAGCCTGCAAAAACGAAAGGAGGGTGGGCACCAGGAGAAATGATTTTTAGCACCTCTGTATCTAGAAAGGGTTAAATCCAAGCCTGACTCAGGACCTTGAACCTGGTTTGTGTTATGAACATACACAAGATCCTGGTAGCAAATGCCCAGGCCAGAGAGAAGAGCAGATCCTGGGCTGGAAACACTGGGTCGTGGTTAAACTGGGGAATTCAGCACTTGGAAATTGCTGAGTCTCTGCCTTATTATCTTGATGCTCTTTCTTCCTCCTCTGTAGGGTTCTTTATTCAGAATTTGCTCAAATATTTTCCTTCAGAAGATTTAATATCTCAAAGTGCAAATATCCAAACCTTGTATCATTTTGTAATTTCATACTCTGTAGTTCTTTCATATGCATATCAATCATTTGCCATCCTTTTGAAGGATGCAGCTTGAGTAATGGTAGTGAAAGAAAACCCATTCAGTGTTGATTTTAATTGAACAAGCTCAGAAGCAGTGGGGATCCATGCCAGACGCCAGTTTGCTCTTTTTTGAAGAGTTATTACTAGAATTCTTTTGCTTCTGTGTCTCTTTTTTTTTTTTTTTTCAATTAGCAGCTTCTCAAAAATATTAGTTATCCTATTATTTTCCTGGTTCTGCTTGTTTGGGATGCTTATGCATAATAATCACTAAATTCACTTTCTCCTCCTGTTCCAATGGAGTACTGTATTTGTTGTCTCTGCTGGAGCAACACTCCAGCCTGCATTTCAGAGTAATTTTTGAAGTGAAAATTAACTCATTTTTGTTGCAACCTTTTCATTGTGGTTATGGCAGTGGTGAGCTCCTGTATGCTCTAAACAGCAGCTGTAGACACTGTAAATATTATAAATTGAAGACTGCAAAGACTGTAAATAAAAGTTTGTTATTTCTTCCGTGTACAATGAGGTGTAGGGTACCTCTTCATTCTCTCACCATGATGAGTTGAACATTAGCCCTCAGCTAATGTTGCTTGGATGTCAGAGAGGAGATGGATTATCCAGAAGAAAAATAGTTTAAATTACTGGACACTCTTTTCCATGCAAAATCTGGCATAAGGAAAAGACTTAAATGAGCAACTGGTAGAACAACAAATTCCTGTCTATTATGGAAACAAGCTTTGCACATGGCTCTGACAGTGCTGAGGGGATTGGGGCAGGCTGGTGATGGAGACTTTGCTGTTTTCTACTGAGAAGTCATCTGAACAAAGAAGGAATAAATTGTACAAGAAAGAAATGTGAATAAGGAAGAATTTTAAAAGACTGAGACCCAAAACTCCAACATGAAGAGAGTGCAATTGTTAAGGGAGCACGTTATTAAAATTCTAGAAACAAGGAGGAGGAGACAGGCAATGAAGCATGTCTTTGGGTTTAAACAGGCAGGGAGAGGGGCCCTGAGCCCTGGTGGCACAGGATTAGGTGCCTGTGCTGCTTGTCAGATGATGCCCATCCCATCTGCAGGACACACAACACTTCTGGCTGCTGAAATCATGGAACCACAGCATCATTTAGATTGGAAAAACCCTCTGAGAGCATCAAGTCCAACCATTCTCCCAGTACTTTCAAGCTGTTCAGCAATTGGAAGCTGGACTCAGGGATGGGCAATCATTGTTCTTCAATCCAGCAGGCTTAACGTCACCTTCAGAAAAAAATGTGGAGCTGTTTTCCCCTAAACCAGCTCATCAGACCACAGCACTGCACAGCAGCCCTGGGTCTTTCCCTGGTGTGCAGGTTGGCTTTGCCTTCCATGTCCAGCTGTGCTGGTCCCCTCAAAACCAAGTATGGGGCTGCCCTCTCCTCCTGTAAGCTCTGCCCCAGCTCCATCCCACACATCAGCTCTGCCTGTCAGCCGCAGTGGGCCCCTGGCACTCCCAGCTGCTCTGGCCTCTGCCTGCCTTGGGAACACCAGTTCCAGTGCCTGGAGGTGACAATGACACCCGTCAGAAGGAAACAGCCTTTTGCAGGTAACAGGTTTTTTCTGGACAGGCTGTTTTTCTAAATTATGACTGGGCTTATCCTCTATTTTTATTCACAGCCCTGCAATATATCTGTTTCTTCCCATAATATTTCCTCCCGCCCCTATTTCCAAATTAAACAAGCCATGCTCTGGGAGAGATTGTGTCCCCGCCAGGCCACCACGGGGTGAGAAAACCCATTGTGTGGGGCACAAAGCTGGCTGAAGAGAGCCCGGAGCTCACGTGCTGGCTCCAGGGTGGGTAGAGCCTGCCCATGAGGTTTGGGCTGCGGCGGACAAGGCTCCTTGTCAGCACAGCAAACTTTTCCCAGCTGTGCCTCTGGACCTTCCCAGACATGTGCTTGTGCAATGCAGAATTGTGGCAGGTGTGTGATCGCCACAGGATACTCAGTGCTCATCCGTGTTCATCCGCCAGCTTGTGTCTGACAATTAAAGCACTTTTTAAATAAGCCAGGTACCAACAGCTCGAAGTCCTCATATAATCATGCAAGAAATTAAAAAAAATAAAATAAATCAGCACATTATTTTATTTCTCAAAGAACAAATCTGTTGAAAGATTAAGCAAACAGACACTACAACTGCTTTACTCATGACTTTAAATCTAAGCTGTTTTTTGATTAAAAATGCAAAAAAGGGTGCACTCCAGCTATTAAGTACCTTGGTTTGGTTCCACCAGATGAAGTGAGTCTGTTTGAGGACAAGCCTGTCACCAGCCCCCCACCCCTGTGGTGGTTTTTGGTGGAGGTCTGATTCACTGGCAGTGCCAGTGGCAGGGTCAGGCACATGAAGGCCAGGGCACCAATACATGTTGGGGCGTCACCACCCACCAACGCACCCTAGGGAGAAATATCACACCAGCTCACCTTCAATAAAATCAGAAGTAGTGCTGAGGGACCTGTGCGCCCAGGCCAGGTTTAGCACAGCTTTCCCTGAGCCTCCCTGGCCAGAGAAGCTGAGAGCTGGGGGCACCAGGACAGCTGGGGAGCGTTCTCACCTCTGGCCTGGCAAGGAGAGAGAGGGCTCTGGAAGGAGCAGGATCGGTCCCTGCCATTTTTTGTACAATGCAACAGCTCCCCCATCTTACAGACTGAAGAACTTAAAATGGAAAAACATCCCCCGGAAATGATCGCTGGGTTAACTCCACATGCTTCCCCAGTTCTTCTGGAAAGAGAGGCTGGCATGAACTGGTACCTGAGGCGTTCTTGTCTCCAAGGTGCTACAGGGAAGAGAAACCTACTTCATGCAACGTGACATTTGACATTTCAGTGATTAGGGCAGTGAATTTTCTCGTTGTAAGGATGAATAAGCACTGCCGGTTCCAGACACTTTTTGATGAGGAACCACAGTCTCTCTTAACCAGCACCCCGTGCTGCCTCTTGACACGTGTTTCGCCGGGCTGTCGGAAGCTGCAGCGCCCGGGCGCCGCTCCCCTGCACTGCCGCTGGTGTCCTTTAGGGTGTACACGCAGCACACGCTACCAGCATCCGGTGCCGGGCAGGGAAGGGCGCCTGTGCTGCTGGGAAACTGCTCAGTGCAGAGTGACATTATCCCTCAACAGTTCCTGCTCCGGTCCATGGCACAGCTACCAGCGCCGCAGACACGGAGCAGCCTGCCCCTCCTCTGCCCCAGCAGTCTGGCAGCAACTCCCAAGGATGCTGCTGGCTCCCGCCACAGCTCAAAGCATTGCTCGGGTCTGTGGGGTGGGGCTGGGGAGGGGGTCTGAAGGGATGAGGGATGGGCAGCCCCCTGTGGCACCGGGGCTGTAGGTGTTGCGGGCAGCAGGCTAGGAGAGCATGGCACCCTGTCGCCAGCAGCTGCAGCACGGTGGCACTGTGCCTGGGCCCCAGGTCCCTCCTTCCAGAGGTGACTAAGGGTTAGAAAGCGCATAAAAGGGCTCTATGTGTTATTTAAACAAAGCACTTTCCTCAAGGCCTCATTATTTCAGCAAAAAAAGAAATGATGAAATAATTTTAAGATGATACCTGTGAGGGGAAAAAGATTTCAGGTTAAGGAGTTGCCACCTCTGTCAGGAAAAAAGCATTTTAACACTAGTTGGCGAGAGCAAGACAAAACCCCCAGCAAGGGCTTTTTCAGAAGAGTAATAGGGAAGGTGACTGAGCCCCAGCAGGGATGAGGGTCCCCAAGGCAGGGTGAATCTTGGCCAGAGCTAGGTGGGAGCTCACCTGAGTAATCCTGAGCATCCCCAGTGCCAGGGCCATGCAGGACAGTGCTGTCCATGAGGTACACTGCCAGGCACTGGGAAGAACGATGCGAGGACACAGACCTGCCCCTTCCCAGGGCACTGAGATTTGTCCCAAAACAGCGTGTCCCTGGGCATTGACGGGAGCGTTCAGGCACAGACACCCCCACAGAGTCACTGAGCACAGCCAGAACAGCCCAGGAGAGAGCCCAGGAGAGGCCCTAGCAGAGGGGTGGACAAGAGGGAGGGGAACAGTTTCAGGGTAAGACCTGCACGGCATAGCAGCCACACACTGTCACTTAGGTCTGCGTCCAGGATCAGACAAGCAGGCTTTCCATCCCAGCCATCAACGAGCAAACCTCCCAGCACACCCACAGCTCCCACACTCCGAGACGCCCAGGGAGGTGCAGTTTTCCCACTGGGTGCATTAACTAGGCAGTAGTGTCATCTCAATTTCATATCCAGGAGGGATTTCAGGCTGACAAAGAAGATGCGGCAGCCCTTGCTCAAACACCTGAGGCCAGAGAGCACAGGACATTGCTTTAGCTGCACGGTTGTGGAGTTCCTGGGCTGTGCTGTACTGGTACCAGTTCACAGTGGTCCTGAACCAGCCCTCACAGTGTGTTTGTGCTGGATGGTGCAAACCAGTGCACCCCCAGTACATACCAGGCTCTGACCACATGCTTCCACTGAGTTTCCACCGAGCTTCTCCATGTTCCTAAGGCCAGGGAAGCCGTACCCTGATGTTTGCGTCCTCTTCCAATGCCAGCCACAGTGCTGGCATCACTGGCATGCCAGCCCCCCTGCTTCTGGGGCAGCAGAGAACTGACAGAGCAGCAAATACTTCAACCTGGAGCCCAAGACACTGATGGATGCCAGCCAAGACCACGGATGTTTTACCACGGAGCATCTTACTGTCTCTCTCCTCTCTCCACAGGGGAGCACACTGTGAACGCCAAATCAGGGCTGAGCATGACACTGTCTCCAGCTCCAAAGGAGACCAGTGCTAGGACTGAGTGGGGGGCAGAGACCACCCCAGCAAAACCAGCCAACATGAGTTTTCCTTTGAGGGAGAGAAGATTCAGACTAATTTCCTCCTGCCAGCCTCTCTCCCCCTGTAACAGCTCAAACTAGCTCTGTGAAACAGCAGCTGGTACTTGGAGATAAACACGAACTCAGGCTCAGCCTGGCAGCCCAGCCCTGGACAGCTTCAGAGGCTGTCAGAAGGACAGAGGAGGATGTGGCTCTGGCAGCTGTGTTCCTTGTGAGACCAGGGTCACAGGCTGCTGTGGAGACCACTTCAAAGTTCTCAGGTCACAGGGACAGCCCTGAGCCCAGGAATACTGATGTGTTCCCTCTTCTCACCCTTACCGATGCCAGAAGCTGCATCCCAAGGCACAAAAAACTTTGGCATGGTATCAGCAGAAAGGCATGAGGACTGCCACTGCATCTTCCCGTTTCTGGAATGGGGCTCCTACCACGTGCATCCCCAGCGAGAAGATGCCAGGGTATCCCAGCAGCACTGCTCCCGCTGCCTCCAAGCGTGCTGAGCGGTCGATGGGATTTCTCCTGAACCCTCATCAGCAGTGGCCACGCGGGCTGGTCCGGCTGCAGAGAGTCCCGGGGCAGCCCCGGAGGAGCCGGCAATTGCCTCCCATCCCAGGGGGAGGGTGTCATTGCCCAGCGGTGGCAGGGCACGTGCCTGCACATCCCTCCAGGTGCGGGGTCACTGGCCGCTGATGAGGTTCGTTAATTAGCTCCTCTTCCAGGCTCTCCAGGCAGTGCTCCTCTTCTTCGGGTCCTGCAACATCCCCGGCGTTTTCCCACAAAGCAGCACTAGAAAAGGGTGTCAGTGTTCCATAGCACGAAATGCACTCTCCTCCCTGTTAGAGAGTCCAGGAGACAGGTAACGATGCCGCAATCCCCAAAAGCGCTCCAGTTTATTGCCCCCACAGATGACCCAGCCTTTCCTTCTCCTGCCAGGATCATCCCTCCTAGAAGTCTGGTGTTGAAGTCCCTGTCCTCGGACCGGCAGGGCTCGGGCAGGATGCGGGCAGCTGCGTGCCCCGAGGGTGGACAGGAGCCCTCGCCATGCCGGGCGGCGCGGAGCGGAGCTGCCGCCGCGCTCCCAAGCCGCGTGGCCGCTCCGCGCCGCGGGACGGTTCCGCCGGTGCATCTACCGGATCGATCGTCAGGTCAAACTCCCGCGCACCGCCCGCAGCCTCGCCGTCCCCGCTCGCCGCCCGCTCCGGACCGGGGGCCCGGGGCGGCGGCTGGGGGAGGGCTGTGGGTTGCCCCAAGGGCTGTGGCCGCTCTCGGTGCCCGTCGCCGCAGCC
>VZSE01007188.1:2083-19417 GCA_013398275.1 Promerops cafer | reverse complement strand
TCACAGCAGTTAGTTGAAGAAAATATATTTTCATGGGGGCACTGGCATTGGGCCAGTGTCAAACCATGACACTGACCTATTCCCTCCTGACCCTCATGATAACTGGATGCGGTTAAAGAATAAGGCTCTTAAGGAGAGAGATTTTAATATCACAGCGATAATAGTCACACCGGTCAGGCTTTGCGATGCCAGGGGAAACAACCTGCAGTGGGAACCCATCGCTTATTCAGAAATTAAGGAACTACGCTGCACTGCTACAGAACATGGGCCGGAGTCTCCCTATTTTACTAATCTTTTACAGTCTACTTTATCAGCTCATAACCCCTCATGATTTAAAGGAACTGGTGAACTTATTATTAACCCTAACTCAGTATGCTGTTTTTGAAGCTCAGTGGAAAAAGGGGTTAGAAGTTTTGCTTGTAAGCTTTGTAGGGCATGCAATCCAGAATATCGCAGTCCTCACAACTGACCACCTAGCCAGAGAAGGGGCTCACTCAGACCCTGTTGGGCAAGCCCACATTCCTAGAGAAGCCCTTAAAGGTATTACTGAAGCAGCACGTATCGCATTTTTAAAAGTTCCCAATGCTGCAACCTCCCAAAAAGTATTTACGAATGTAAAGAAAGGACCGGCTGAGCCTTATATGCAATTTATTGACTGCTTAAAACAAGCTCTTGAAAGGCAAATTGAGAATGACATTGCCAGAGAGATGTTGCTTTTAAAATTAGCTGTTGAAAATGCTAATAAGGACTGTAAAAAACTACTGAAGTCCTTGCCTAAGGAGGAACCCACCCTGCTAGAAATGATTGAGGCATGTAATCACCTCAGCACGCTTCAGCATACGGCAACAGTTACTTATGAGGCTGTGGTGGCTGGTGTAGCTAATGCTTTTGCAGCTTTGAAGATTACGCGAAGGAACCCCCGAACGTGCTTCAGGTGTGGGAAATCTGGGCATTTGAAAACGGACTGTTTTGGAAAGGGGGAAGGAAGATCCAAAGCTCCCAGTATTTCCCCTCAGTGCCGTAAAAGAAGGAATTATGCAAATCAATGTCGTTCTGAGTATGATTTTGAAGGGCGTCCAATATCGGAAAACCAGAGCCAAAGTGCAGGGTGTCTCTCCATCGCCTATAATGTCCTCTCTTGGAGAAAAGTCTCATTAGAGCGATGTGAGTCAACACAGGTAGGCAATTAGAACAACCACAAACCCACAGCTGAAATGAAAAGTGTAAATGAATTTCATGACCTCGCTAACCAGAGGATTCCAAAGCAACACCCAGGTGGAGACACACAAGCAGGAACACAGGAACGCAGGAACGCAGGCACCATTAGGCTCAGTCCATGCTAGTGCGCAGCAGGGCTGCTGTTTTCACCCATTTATCAAGGGGCCCTGCATGCATAGTTTAGCACCATGCTGTGATGTCCTCTGTGCTTTTTATGATCTCTGAGCTTTGATCTTCTTTCTCCCAAAACAGGGAGCTCAAGCATGTCTGGGAGAGTGCCTCCAAGACTCTCCAAACACCTACATTATCTCTACACAGAAATTCTACTTCTCAAACAGACAGAGGATAAACAGCAGTAAGCATAGTATATAGGGTTTCCCACACTGATATTCTCCAGGCCTTGGCATTCCCAATTGCAAGGTCATTTGAGTGACTCTACCATCCTCCTTGCCATTCTTCTGCTTTTAACACTTTCTTCCCAACAAGCAGACAGGACCAACAGTTTCTCTCCAGAATTTGTACGTACATAGTGCTGCCCTCACCTCAAGCTTGGAAAGTAACTTGGCAAATTTATTGAACAAAGCCCATTAAAATCCTCAGGTTTCCCAGGTTTGCAGAAAGGTAAGCAAAGTCACATGGAAGTTGTCACTTGCTACAGGTCACATGTCAATTCAGGGCTGGATCTAGTGAGAGAATCTAGGAAAAGAGCTGAAGGAACAGTATATATATATTTTTTTAAATCTATATAAAATATCTCAGGAAGTGTATTTTCTCATATTCTGGGTGAAAAAAAAATGTCCAATTTTTTTTTATCATCTCATTTATGTTTCCTCTCTTTCATCCTTCCTCCCCTCTCCATCTGTCTCAATATAAAGTATGCCTTTCAAGAGAATAATTTAAAACACCTCCTTGGAAAATAGCAGCACTTCTTGTTCTTTCCATAGTTCCTATCTCTATTTTTAGAGCCAAAATTATCGCGTGAATTTAGCCCCAATGTATGAACCATTTATTTGATCAACGCCATACTTTTTTCCACAAATTTTCTGATAAAAATAAATTNCCCATCGCTTATTCAGAAATTAAGGAACTACGCTGCACTGCTACAGAACATGGGCCGGAGTCTCCCTATTTTACTAATCTTTTACAGTCTACTTTATCAGCTCATAACCCCTCATGATTTAAAGGAACTGGTGAACTTATTATTAACCCTAACTCAGTATGCCATTTTTGATGCTCAGTGGAAAAAGGGGTTAGAAGTTTTGCTTGTAAGCTTTGTAGGGCATGCAATCCAGAATATCGCAGTCCTCACAACTGACCACCTAGCCAGAGAAGGGGCTCACTCAGACCCTGTTGGGCAAGCCCACATTCCTAGAGAAGCCCTTAAAGGTATTACTGAAGCAGCACGTATCGCATTTTTAAAAGTTCCCAATGCTGCAACCTCCCAAAAAGTATTTACGAATGTAAAGAAAGGACCGGCTGAGCCTTATATGCAATTTATTGACTGCTTAAAACAAGCTCTTGAAAGGCAAATTGAGAATGACATTGCCAGAGAGATGTTGCTTTTAAAATTAGCTGTTGAAAATGCTAATAAGGACTGTAAAAAACTACTGAAGTCCTTGCCTAAGGAGGAACCCACCCTGCTAGAAATGATTGAGGCATGTAATCACCTCAGCACGCTTCAGCATACGGCAACAGTTACTTATGAGGCTGTGGTGGCTGGTGTAGCTAATGCTTTTGCAGCTTTGAAGATTACGCGAAGGAACCCCCGAACGTGCTTCAGGTGTGGGAAATCTGGGCATTTGAAAACGGACTGTTTTGGAAAGGGGGAAGGAAGATCCAAAGCTCCCAGTATTTCCCCTCAGTGCCGTAAAAGAAGGAATTATGCAAATCAATGTCGTTCTGAGTATGATTTTGAAGGGCGTCCAATATCGGAAAACCAGAGCCAAAGTGCAGGGTGTCTCTCCATCGCCTATAATGTCCTCTCTTGGAGAAAAGTCTCATTAGAGCGATGTGAGTCAACACAGGTAGGCAATTAGAACAACCACAAACCCACAGCTGAAATGAAAAGTGTAAATGAATTTCATGACCTCGCTAACCAGAGGATTCCAAAGCAACACCCAGGTGGAGACACACAAGCAGGAACACAGGAACGCAGGAACGCAGGCACCATTAGGCTCAGTCCATGCTAGTGCGCAGCAGGGCTGCTGTTTTCACCCATTTATCAAGGGGCCCTGCATGCATAGTTTAGCACCATGCTGTGATGTCCTCTGTGCTTTTTATGATCTCTGAGCTTTGATCTTCTTTCTCCCAAAACAGGGAGCTCAAGCATGTCTGGGAGAGTGCCTCCAAGACTCTCCAAACACCTACATTATCTCTACACAGAAATTCTACTTCTCAAACAGACAGAGGATAAACAGCAGTAAGCATAGTATATAGGGTTTCCCACACTGATATTCTCCAGGCCTTGGCATTCCCAATTGCAAGGTCATTTGAGTGACTCTACCATCCTCCTTGCCATTCTTCTGCTTTTAACACTTTCTTCCCAACAAGCAGACAGGACCAACAGTTTCTCTCCAGAATTTGTACGTACATAGTGCTGCCCTCACCTCAAGCTTGGAAAGTAACTTGGCAAATTTATTGAACAAAGCCCATTAAAATCCTCAGGTTTCCCAGGTTTGCAGAAAGGTAAGCAAAGTCACATGGAAGTTGTCACTTGCTACAGGTCACATGTCAATTCAGGGCTGGATCTAGTGAGAGAATCTAGGAAAAGAGCTGAAGGAACAGTATATATATATTTTTTTAAATCTATATAAAATATCTCAGGAAGTGTATTTTCTCATATTCTGGGTGAAAAAAAAATGTCCAATTTTTTTTTATCATCTCATTTATGTTTCCTCTCTTTCATCCTTCCTCCCCTCTCCATCTGTCTCAATATAAAGTATGCCTTTCAAGAGAATAATTTAAAACACCTCCTTGGAAAATAGCAGCACTTCTTGTTCTTTCCATAGTTCCTATCTCTATTTTTAGAGCCAAAATTATCGCGTGAATTTAGCCCCAATGTATGAACCATTTATTTGATCAACGCCATACTTTTTTCCACAAATTTTCTGATAAAAATAAATTTTCAAAAAGTAATCACCAGTCCTCACCAGGAAACCACATACCCATGCCTTTCTTGCACTCTTGCTGCCTTTGTCGTTGTAATAGTTGTATTATCACCTGTGACCCCAGTGTTTACATGGCACTTCAAAGCCCTGTAAGGACTATTATCCCCTCTCAAAAAAGTAGAAGAAAGTGAAATTCACTGCAACAAGGAACTGGTGAGCTTGTGATGGGACAAAATAAAGACTCTAGAGATGGAGCTCTGGGAAGGTGGCTCACCTCCAGCAGCACAGACCAAGGGCTTTTCTGTGGCAAGGGGAGTTTTTTGTGCAAAGACCCGGACGCAACAAAGATAACCTGGGAAGGTAATGTCACAGCAGTTGTAATCCTGACAGGATGAACCAGAGCCTTCAGCTTGTGGGTTTGTTGCCTCTGGAGGATATTTGAAGAGGAGACATGAGAAGAGGCACAAATGTGTCCCCCTGGCATGGGTGTATTCAGAGCCAGTACTGTGCATGGGAGTGCAGGGGTGAAGAGGAAGGGGATGGCCCCTGCCACATCTCTGCTTTCTGCAGTGCACATAGGGGTGAATTAATAAGAAGAAAGGAGTCCAGCTACTGGAAATGCCTTTCTCTGTGCTTGCCATGGTTTTCATTATTGGAGGACTCCCTATTTATAAGATCACAGATATGCTAAATAATAATAATAAAAATTAACCATTCTTATAAACACATATTTTGGGGTTGTTTTTAATCTACGACAAAACTTGGAGGCCCCTCCACTCTCAGCAATCCTTCCTCTCATTCCCAGCCTCCCCTCTCCATGGGCAGAAGGACCACCATAAGCAAAGGAGCAGGACCAAAGCCCAAGGGTCTTGTCAGGGCACAGCACTCAGTATGTCACTGAGATAATATGCTTAAAGGAGGAGGTCAGGGCATACTTAAATATCCCAGCCTGTAGCCCTAGTAGAGCAGCTGGAAGATCTGATGCTCTCCCCATAATAAACTGTGGTTCATTTATTATTACTTTGCATACGTATCTAGAAATTAATTAAGCCCCTAGCTGTGACTCACCCCATTCTCTATTACCAGAGATACCAACCTCCTACACTCAGGTAATTGTTGCAACGACACCTACTTTTCACAGAATCAGAGAATATTTTGAGTTGGAAGGGACCTATCAGGATCATCGAGTCCAATTCCTGGCCCTGCAGAGGAAACTGCAAGTATCACACCATGTGCCTGAGAGCATTGTCCAAATGCTTCTTGAACTCAGACAGGCTTGGTGCCGTAACAACTTCCCTGGGGAGCCTTTTCCAGTGCTCAACCACCCTCTGGGTGAAGAACCTTTTCCTGATGTCTGACCTAAACCTCCCCTGACTCAGCTTCATGCTGTTCCCTCCAGTCTAGTCATTGGTCACCTGAGAGAAGAGATCAATGTCTGCCCCTCCTCTTCCCCTCATGAGGAAGTTGTAGACCGTGATGAGGTCTCCCCTCAGTGTCCTCCAGTCTGAATAGACCAACTGACCTCAGCCGCTGCTCATACAGCTTCCCCTCAAGGCCCTTCACCACTTTGTTGCCCTCCTTTGGACACTCTCTAATAGCTTTATATCTTTCTTATATTGTGGTGCACAGAACTACACACAATATTCAGGGTGAGGCCGCATCAGTGCAGAGCAGAACAGGACAATCACCTCCCTTGTCTGGTTGGTGATGCTGTGCCTGATGCACCCCAGGATGCTGTTGGCCCTCCTGGCTGCCAGGGCACACTGCTGACTTATATTCAACTTGCCATCCACCAGGACCCCCAGGTCTCTTTCCGCAGCACTGTTTTCCAGTGTCTCATTCACCAGTCTGTACGTACATCCAGAGTTGCCTCATCCCAGGTGCAGAATCCAGGACTTGCCCCAGTTAAACTTCATATGGTTGGTGATTGCCCAGCCCTCTAATTTGTTGAGGTCTCTCTTCAGGGCCTCCGTGTCTTCGAGGGAGCCTACAGCTTCTCCTAGTTTTGTATCATCTGTGAAATTGCTCAGGATCCCTTCCAGTCTTGTGTCTAAGTAATTTATAAAGATGTTGAACAGCACAGGGCAGAAGATGGAGCCCTGCAAAACCCCACTAGGGACAGGTTGCTAGCCTGATGTCACCCTGTTCACTATAACCCTTTCCACCCAACCTGTGAGCCAGTTGTGTTTATCCAGCTATGTGCTAGACATTTTTCTCCAGAAGGATACTGTGAGAGATGGTATCAAAAGCTTTACTGAAATCCAGAAAGATTACATCAAGTGGCTTCCCTCGATCAGCTAGGTGGGTTAGATTGTCATAAGAGGAAATCAGATTTGATAAGCAGGACTTTCCCCTCATGAAGCCATGCTGGCTGTGACTGATGACTGTGTTGTCTTTCAAGTGTTTTTCAATACCTCCCAGAATAATCTTCCCCATAACTTTACCAGGCGCTGAAGTGAGACTGACAGGCCTGTATTTTCTGGGGTCATCCTTCTTGCCCTTCTTGAAAATTGGGACAACATTTGCTAGCTTCCAGTCAGCTGGGATCTCTCTGGATTACCAAGGCCACTCAAAAATCATTGAGAGAGGCCTCCTGATGATGTCAGCCAGCTCTTTGAGGATTCTTGGATGAATCACATCAGGCCCCATGGATTTGTAGGGATCCAGCTGGAGCAGCAGATCCCTCATAACTACAAGCTCAACTGGGAGTTGATCATTCTTGCAGCCATGGTCCTTCTGCTCAGGGCACTGAGACCCCCTTAGCCCATCATCAATGTTGAAGAGAGGCAAAGAATGCATTAAACACCTCTGCCTTGTCCATGTCCTTGTTTGTGAGGTGACCATCCTCATCCTGTAATGGGCCAATGTTATTTCTGCAATGCCTTTTGCTATTAACATTGAAAGAAACTCTTTATTCTCCCCCACAGCTCTGTCCAGATTCAACTCCAACTGAGCTTTGGCTGCACAAATTTTCTCCCTACAGTGGCAAGCAGTATCTCTGTATTCCTTCCACACAACCTGACCTTGCTTCCACTGGGCATACACCTTCCCTTTTTGTCTCATGTCCAAAAGAAGATTCCTGGTCAGCTGAGCCAGTCTTATGCATTGTCTGCTGGACTTCCAACATTTGGGAATTGCCTGTTCCTATGGGTGGGAAAATGACTGGGGACCCTGTGGACAGGTAACTGGGGATCCAATTAGAGAAAACTGAGGAGTTATATTAACATCTTAACAGGAGTTATAACAGTAAGGAAATTATAGGGTAAATAACAGTTGCTGCTCCCTTGGAAGGAATGCAGTTGGAATGACTTGAAATCTATTCCATGATGATTCCCTCCACACACACACCTGCTAAGGGGGATGGAATGGAGAGTGGAGCAGAGTGGAGAAACCACAGCCAGGCTCTGTAGAAATCCTTTCAGGGAAGGGAAGTCAATGGTACTTTGCAGCCAATAAACTGCATAGCACCTGTCAACTAGGTGAGAGAGGAGATGTCCTACTGCTGAGCCAGCAACTGTGGCGAAATCCCTCTCCTTAGATGAGCTTGCTTCATTAAAGCCTAATAATAATATTAACACACACCTCCATCCCAGACTTACCTGTCTCCAAGGTATGACCACTCCCCAGTGGGCATTCACTCTATATTCTTTTGACTGTATCTTCAAAGGCGAAGTGAGAGAATTTTGCACCAATCGGTAATAAAGGTGTGTATTACTAGAGTTACTCAAGCTGCACCTAAACACAAAGAAGTAGTATAAAAAATAACTCAAGAGTGGGGGGAAAGTTAGGGAAGACTCCATTGTAACTGCTGAGATCAGTCAATGGGCTGAAGCTGTGTTCTTCCCTGCAGGGACACCTATTGGGTAAGAATCATACTCTATGCGTGTTGAACATTTTATTAGGGGTTAGAGCTTGTCTGTAGATTCTTTCAAGTATATTTTTGCAGTCAGACCCTATCACTGACAACCTTTGAGCCTTAATCTGTCACAATTTTATATTAATAAAGAATGTTATTCCATAAACTGTTAGTGTGAATCCTTTGCGGACACTGGAAGTTGCTGGAAGCAGGTAACACACTCTAATAAAAAGGAATACCTGTTGAAGGGTCTCCCTTATCCTGTTGATGTGTTTCCCTAAGTCAGTCGAACCACCCTCCAATCCAGCAGGACTGCTCAGTGAAGGATCCCCCTAACAGGATGCTGACAGACTGGTCAGGCACAAGGGCCTCGACTTTCCTGTGACACTTACAAATTAAACACTAAGAGTCCAGAAAATCTCCCCACACTAAGGGTCGAGGAAGCCTTCCCTTTTCACGTGACACTGTGCCCTTAGGAGGTGGTACTTAAAAAGTGACCAGCACTGATGGACCCCAGCACCCTCAAAAGTATTTTCCCAGGGGACCTTATTTACTAATTCCCTGAGCATCCTGAAGTCTGCTCTCCTCATGTCCAGGGTTGAATTTTTGCTGGTACTTTTCCTGCTGACAGCAGAGATTCTAAACTCAATTGCTTTGTGATGTCTGTGGCCAAGATGGCCATGAATCACTGCTTCAGTCTCTCTGTTAACAAGCAATAAATCAAGTAGGGCATCTTTCCAAGTCGGCTCTCTTAGTACCTGTATCATGAAGTCCACATCCAGGTGTTTTAGGAATCTTCTGGACCTCTTTCTGCCAGCTGTATGGTGTTCCCACTTAATATCTGGCAAGTCGAAGTCTCCCATAAAGACAGTTGACTTGGAAACTTCCCTTAGTTCATCAAAGGATAATTTGTCGGCATCATGGTCCTGGCTACGAGGTCTATAGTAGACTCCCACAGTGGCATCCACATTATTTGTTTGTCCCTTGATTCTTATCCAGAGACTTTCAACTGTGCCATTGTGAACTGTGAGCTCCATACATACCCTTCTATTACATACAGTGCCACCCATCCACCTCTTCTGCCCTCTCTATCCCTCCTGAATAGTCTGGAACTGTCCAACAGGGCACTCCAGTCACAGGACTCATCCCACCAGCTTTCACTTATGCCAATGATGTCAAATCTCTGGGACTGGACCAAACCCTTGAGCTCCGCCTGTTTGTTCTTCATGCTGCATGCATTAGTTTAGAAACATTTCAGGTGTGCTATATTGTATCCAACACCTCATGAAGCAGATAGAGGGATCCCATTAGTGCTCATTTCTTCAAGTTTTAGCACATTATCCTATCGATCATCACTGGCACGCCTGGTTTTGTCCCTTTTCCCCTTAAAAACTATTTTAAAGCTCTACCAACAAGCTTTCAATGAGTTTTATCAACATCTAAGAAGGCACAAAACTAAACTAGCAGATTTTGTCACACCTTTTTTTCCCGTGGAAGCCACAAAACCATGCATGGCAAAATCTTACAAAATCATTGCAAATTCATAAAAAGGACAGCTGGCCTTTCAGAACACACTCTTCTATAACTTTTTTTTTCATATTATGAGGGAGGATGATTTGAGTTTCCAAACATCTTTTGGCAATTCAGCAGGATCAGGAGCAACCAGCTGGAAGTCATGCAGCCTGCCACTAGGCTCCTCTAAAGAGAGGAAAACCTTTCTTGGCTTGTGTGAGTCCAACAAGACAGAGACATTTTCTGTCTACTGATATATCAGAGATTTAATAACAGGGAGGTTAGAAAGCTCTTTAGGCTCATTTTCACTCTGAGAGCCTGAGAGAAGAGGGTATGAATAAATTTAGGGTATAGACTGGAAGAAGCAGTGGGAACAACCAACCGAATGAAGGTTAAGATAGAACTTAATAGATTTGTGTTGAGGGGATTACAGGACATGGGGGATGCACTCACTGTGAGCTGGATATGACAACCTAAGAGGCCCCACCCAGCTTTACACTAACCTGATTCAACCTTTGCGCAAACATCATTCAGATAGTACAGAGATGATAGCCATAGTGGTGGTTAGGATATCTAGTGTACATGGCTCTCTCCTGTGCCCAGAGCTCTGTTTCAGCTGTACAGGGAGCTTGGAAGTCCAGTTGGGACTAGATGTCCACATTCTTAAGACAGGTCATGGTAGGGTGATAACTGCACCCTTTGTCATCCCTGTTTTCTCCACTATATTTTCCCCTGTAGTTCTGAATTTGAATGGCTTTCCTCATCCATCAGCATCAACTCTTTTTGGTTCTTCCAGAAGATGAAATTGCATTTGTTGCTGATGTAAAGCATGATAGCTCCACTCTGTCCATGGAGTTACGTGAATGTAAAACTGTCAGGAGATCAGTCAGGCCTTCATATATGGCAGACAGTAATGGCTGAAGTTCATTCAAATAGTGTAGCTTCCACTTGTCTGGTTAACCAAAATGTGCTTGGCTGCCTCATCCCTGATGTTTCAAGACCATGAGATAAAGAGAAAAACAATATAATGAAAGCATTGTCTGAGAGAGAAACCATCATTTTCTTCTAATAAAAAATTCATTTTTACTAGTAAGACAAATCAAGTCAGCCTCTTAGACTTTTTGTTGGTTTGGATTTTTTTTTTGTTTTGTTTTTTTTTTTTTTTTTTTTTTTTTCAACTGAAAAAAGTAGTTACAAGGTAAATAAAATGGTAATTTTTAAATGGCTGGAATTTGGGAAGGAGCAGATGTTTTTCTCAACTCATCCTTTAGCAGAGGTACTGGCATGCACCTTTAACACTTGGATGCCAGACTGGCAGCAAGCAACTTCAACAGCACCTTTATGTCTCCTCTTTTCTATTTATACATTACATAAAACTATTTTTCCTGGGTTTAATTGCACATCAAAGGACCACCCCTCTAACCACACATTTCCTACTGAAGGAGACACCAGTAATAAGGCTCATTTCAGTCTTTCAGAGATGCAGTGACAGATCTTTGATAACATTCAGGTGTCTCAGAGTCCATGAACACATCCTTATAAATGGAATATAGCCTCCTATTCATTCAGGGAGGTGAAAAAGGAATGTCCCAGTTAACTTAAGGCCAAATATATTTACCTTGGCAAAAATGGATTTTGAAGGACTGTTCCAGGATTACAGAACATAAAAATCACAACATTAAAATTAATTACATTGAACACAGACTGAGTGTTCACTGACTTGGTAAGTAAATAGAAATGCCTACACCTCTATATTCACATCGTAACAGAGGTGAGCACTGCAAATTACCTCAGCTGGCTTAAAACCATTTCCCCAGCACTGAGTCCATCTCCTTTAAGCTTTATGCACAAGAAAGGTAAACAAGCACAGCTCCAGTCTAAGTTGCACAGCCTTTTTGGACACACTGACTTGATTATTTTTATCTACTTGTCTGAGCTTTCAAACTCATACTGACATAGCTTCTCTCAGATGAAACCTCCAGCAAAATTGATAGTGTTTCACAATCCTTAAAACTCACTCTTTTGAAGGCCTCAATGTTGATTGTTGCTTATTTATGAAAGGAAAAAAAAGGCAAAACACACCAGCCCAGACTGAGGAAATAATGAATAGACAGAGTTCCACATTCATAAATAAAACAATATACTTCCTATAGCTCTTACATAATCTTAAATGGTTGTTTTGGTTTAAACCTGGCACCATTTTAGTAGGTCTTTAGAGGTGTTGGACAAGTGAATCTTCAGCAATGACAACTGCAGCTTTTATTGACTTTTTTGAAAATATTGAGCTAACTCAAAATTACTGAGCCTAACAGCACTTGTAAACATAAACTAAAATAATACGTGACTGGTACACATTGCATGAGAATTTATTTAATGTTTAACACAAGAGGATAATAATGAGAATTTATTTAATGTTTAACACAAGAGGATAATGGCCAAACCTAGAAACACTTAAATGCTGTTGGACATCACAGCACAGCTAGTCTGTGGCTGGGCAATTAATTCGGCTATGGTCCCTGGGTGAACAGTGATAGGATACATTCAAACCCAAACAGGGACTTCACCCAATCACGTTCCATCCTAAGCTGCAGACATCTCACTGGTCAAAGAGCTGGGCGGTGTTAAGACCAGACCAATCAGCTGTTTAAACCCACGAGTTTCAAACCCCCTATATAAGGAAGCTTCCATAATAAACCTTCGTTGTTTGTCTCATGATCAAGAGGGCTTGAGTTGTGATTTCTGTTTCCAACCTACGACTGCACGTAACAGTTGGAAAATCTTTTCCCTCCCTCCATATTACACCTCTGGCCTTGATTCCACTGCACACACACAAGTATAATTTACCATAGTAATATATAATGGTGCATAAATTTGTAATAGGGCTGGTTTCCTTAAGCTGTTTCTGTTCATTTGCAGAAAAGTGATTTTTTGAAGAGTACAGCCATACAAGGACATGGGCATGGGTTTGGGGTGAGGTGGAAGAGCTGGAAGAGAGTTCAGCCTTGATTGGCAGTGCTTCCTCATGCCACACAGCTCTGCATGGACCAGTCCCATGAGGAATGCCTTCAAAGAGCTTGAGAAAACATACCTGTTTGCAGATACAGCAAACTAATTAAATGGAGCCAAACCTCAAGGGAAATAATAAGAAGAAGAATTAAAATGTTCCAAACAGTACTCATCTGGGAATCTCAATTAGCTTCACAAAGTAATTAATTTAGCTTCTTCAGTCCCTGCAAGATAAAGAATTACTAATCTTCCCATTTTATGAATGGGGATATACACATGCAGAAATGTCAATGAGACACTAGTTGGATTCAGACTGTCTTTTCATGGCCTGTTCTCTACCTTGTGCTGTCTCCCATCATATCAGCTGGTGTTGTCCCTTTCTTTTTATGCAAAACTATATTCTGCTGGGTTTGGGCAAAAGAAGAAATGTCTCCAAAGTCTCCTAGGTTTTAACATGATCAAAGTCTTCAGTACTTGACACAAGGGTTACATTAAATACCTTTGCTTGGTCTCTCCATGCTATGATAGAAAATGTGTCCAGACAGGAACCCACTGGATTTGACTTAGCAACCCAACAGTGAAGTTTCCCTAATGAGGCTGATGACATGCATAGACTGTCTTTAAATGTGAGGCTGTCCTGCAGGTAAGACAGGAGATAGGACATGTTCTCATCTATTTTTAACTTGGTCACAAAGTAGGTTTGTGACTTGGAAAATTTGTTTTTCATTTTGTCTCAGTTTCCAACAAAGAAAACAAGACTTGCAGCTGGTGTCCAGGGCAGCTGTGCTGCAGTGAATATGAAGTGGATGAAAAATATTATTATTGGACTGTGTAAGGGGAGATTTGAGATCCACTCACATTTTTTAGCAGTTTGGAGAACTGCATGAACTGCCAGGTAATGGGGAATGAGAACCATCACAGTGACACTGCTAGAAAAAGAAGCTGCATCCCATTTGTCAGAGACTGGAAAGACTGATGTGAGACATTTTGGAATGCCTGTGTGCGTGTGGTAGGGCGTGAGTCAGGCCTTGCTTTTTGGTGAGACAGTGCTCTGCTCCCCTTACCCCCCAGCCCCACAGTGTCTGTCAATCATAGCTTACTGGAGGCAGCCCCTCCCAGTCTTGCCTAACCCAGCCCCTGAGTCACTGAGCAACCAGAAGTCCCACCTGGGAGGAAGGCCCACAAAGGGCCAAGGGTTTAAGAGGGCTGACCACAAGGCAAGCACATCATTATTTAACTCTACCTTCATCTTGGAGTTTTCTGTCTGTTACATCACTGGAACCCAGGAGTTGGTAGCTAAATGTCTGTTTTTCTATATCTTTTCTGTCTTTCTGTCTTTCTCCCTTTATTCTGCTAACTCCTTGCATGGAATGTAACATCAAATGAGTTTAAAGGTTGCTAAGTTAAATGGGCTAAGTCAATGCTGTGATAAGTGTTTTATGTTGTACTAAGTCTTTTGCCAAAGTTCCTTGATTTTCTGTATTTTGCCAGTAAACTTTTGTTTAATTTCTACCTCTTGAGAATATCTGGTTATTATCTCTCCCTTGCACCTACCCAAAATAAAGGAATCTCAGTTTACTCCTGTACATTTAAGTGTCTGGGGTGTTATACCATTGTGTTCATGTCCTAAAGTCAAAGTCTGTTTTAATTTTCCAAATTTAGGATTACTAAACAGTTGCCTTGCAAATTCCCTTTTGCCACATTTCTCTGACATGAACCACCAGCTTGTCTACTTTATGCCTATTTACAATAGACCACAATATAAAAAAGATATTAAGCTATTGGAGCATGTCCAAACGAGGGTCACAAGGATGGTGAAGGGTCTGGAGGGGAAGCCTTATGAGGAGTGGCTGAGGTCACTTGGTCTGTTCAGCCTGGAGAAGAGGAGACTGAGGTCAGACCTCATTGCGGTCTTCAACATCCTCACGAGGGGAAGTGGAGGGGCAGGTACCAATCTCTTCACTCTCATGACCAATGACCGAACACGAGGAAACAGCATGAAGCTGAGTCAGGGGAGGTTTAGGTTAGATATTCGGAAAAGGTTCTTCACCCAGAGGGTAGTTGAGCACTGGAACAGGCTCCCCAGGGAAGTGGTCACAGCACCAAGCCTGACAGAGTTCAAGAAGCATTTGGACAATACTCTCTGGCACATGGTGAGACTCTTAGGGATGGTCCTGTGCAGGGCCAGGAGTTGGACTCGATGATCCTTGTGGGTCCCTTCTAACTCAGCATATGCTGTGATTCTCTGATTCGATTTGTGGCTGATATGAACTGTGAAGGCTGAAAACACATCCGAAGGATCTTTTACAGTTCCTAGTGATGAGGAGGGGTGTGAGCAGCAGTGTGTCACATATATTTGTCAGCCACAAAGTTGAAACCGATAGGGTATGAATAGAGCTGATAGGCTCATCTCTAGCTGATATTTCATGTGGCAAATCTTGTTCCTGAGGGCTCCTTTGCCTGCTCCAGGGATGGCTAGAAATAAGTCCTGCTGCACTCTAGTGAGGATGTGCTTATGTTGCTCGGGACAGGTTTAAATTGGCTATCAGGAAAAAATTCTTCACTGAAAGGGTGATCAAATGTTGGAAAAGGCTGCTCAGGGAAGTGGTGGGATTACTATCACTGGAAGTGTTATAAAAATGTGTAGATGTGGTGCTTAGGGACATGGTTTAGTGGTGGACTTGGCAGTGCTGGGTTAATGGTTGGATTTGATGATCTTAGAGGTCTTTTCCAACCTTCCTGTGTTGCCACATTATATCACAGTACAAGCTGGCTTTGTACTAAGCATTAATCCAGTCATAAACAAGAAACCCAGCCTGGTTTCATAAACTGGCACCTGGGCTGATTGACAGGGGTTTCACCCAATAACATCCTTCCTAAAGGTGCAAGCACATCACTGGTTCAGAACCTGGGGGGCATAAGAATTTGACCAATAGGCGACTGAGACCCGGGAGTTTTAAACTGCCTATAAAAGAAATCTCTGAACAATAAAGGTGGCTATTATTAACATAATTATCATGAAAAAACTTCTCTTAACATATACATAATATTCACCCCTTAACTGTGAGAGCCAACCATCCCATTACTCATCTGTAACACAGCCAAAGGGCTGGGCAAAAAATCCACACAGCGGAAAGCTGGAAGAAACAGCCAAAGGGCTGTCTGAAAAACCCCCCACAGCGAAAAGCTGGTGAATACAGCCAAAGAGCTGTGCGAAATAAGGAACCAGAGAAGCTGAAAATAGAAGAAAAAACCCCACCAGAGACATGGGCAGTTTTATCTCCGTGAAAGATCACCCAGTACTAAAGGTATGGAAACTTTTTCTTGAGGAATGGGACGTAAATTATAATGAAGAAGCATTTATTAGCATTTATAATGTGGGCTGAAAACCACAGATTAGACACAACTAAAGAAGCTGCTTTTGACTATAATATCTGGGCAAAACATGGTCAATTCATAATCCATGCAGCTTCCAAAGGCGATGAAAGTGCAATAAGAGTTATAAAGCCATGGAAACTTATCTTAGATTTAATAAGACTGTTAAATACCAAAGCATATGGCGAGGACTGGGTGCCAGATGAATTATTGGGGGGGATGGGCACCCTCCCTAGTCCACAGAACACGTGGCCAGATGAAATGGCAGCTGCGTGCAACCATGCCACCCCATGTGACCAAGCTGCCCTGACTGCGCCATCCAAGTTGGTGCCCTTACCTATGTTATAAACTATTTTTGTTATAAATTACCCATCACAATCGAACTGGTCAATCAATAAGGCAATTTATTGTTCGTTGATGAAGAACGAGCAAACAGCTCTAGGAGGCATGGGGAGTCTCTGCTCCTTCAACGGCTCCGTTTTTCCCTCGGTCTCTGCCCTTTTTTATAGGCAGCTTCTTGGGGAGGGTTGCNGGGGGGGGGGGGGCGGCAGGATCCTAGCGGCAAGCAGAGCCACAGCCGGTGGGGGGGGTGTGCCCATGCCAGGAAGTTGCGTGGCGCCAGGACACCCGATGCCCATGCTGAGATGCTATGCAATGCCGGGGCATCCAGTGCCTGCACCCCGCAGGTGTTGTGCGGCACTGGAAGGCCCGGTGCCCGTGCCTGCGCAGCGGGGCTGTTGCGGTGGGTCAGACCACGCCGCCACTTTGACCGAGCAGCCCGTGACCATGACGCAGCTCCATGCTGCTCCTGAGACCGCCTCACTGCTGCCAGAGTCGCCCATACCCCTCGTCGCCATAGAAACACCAAGACCGCCTCCTCCCAAGGCCAAGTGGCCAGGTTTCAAAGATACGCCCACAACTTCGTGGAGCTTGACTACACCTCCATCAGGGGACGTGCCTGCAACCCCAATCCAGCCTATGTCAGGGGGCAGGGCCCGGTCCCCAAGCCAACCTCCGGAGAACTCAGCCGCACCTTTAGTAGGAGCAGCCCCATCCCCGACCCTGCCTCCATGGGCAGGTCTGAGAATTACATCACCAGTAGCTCCTGCCACTGCCGCAGCCTTTCAGAGCCTTGCCATATCTCCAAACATCAACTGTAGGTTCACCAAAGCATAGGAAAAGCCCCTGCAGGGGGCCCGCTGAGCACACAGCAGGGGGAAAAAGCATGGGAGAGTTTTATACCATAGGAACATGAGTAAA
>VZSE01007186.1:0-14128 GCA_013398275.1 Promerops cafer | reverse complement strand
ATTTTCCTAGTAAAGAGCTGTTATTCCTATTCCCATATCTTTTCCTGAGAGCCCCTTAATTTCAAAATTTGGAGGGAGGGGTTTTACGTTCTCCATTTTAAGGGTGGCTACTGCCTTTCTTAGCAGACACCTGTCTTTTCAAACAAACACAGTCAGAAATCCAGCTTATCTTCCAGACCTCACTTCAACAGTAAGTAGTTTATTGGCAGTTGGGAGATGGCAGACCAGTGTTAATCCCATGGTGGTAAATAATTCATTACAAGACAGCTTGTCCTGCTTGAGTTATGTGACTGGTTAACAAACAATAGATAAACTCTTATGGGGGGGTGAGATGCCCTGCTACATTTCACCCCTTGACTGCAGTCAATCACTTTACATCATGAAGTTGTCACCAAATAGCCGGAAAATTGGAATAAGACTCCTTAACACTAATGTGGTCTTAAAGAGGGCATCACTTACTCAGGCCTGAGGTCGCACAGGGGATACTTTTAACCTTACATGGACCCATGATTTTACCAGTGTTGCTTATATACAGTCGCTACATGCATATTATAATTTACCCATTACCATAAATCCAACCCTGAGTTCCAAGATTCAGTCCTTGTTTTGTATATTACTACATTCCTGAGCCATATGTCTTCTTATCTTCCAACTATCCTTGCTGGGAAAGCAGTTTTTGCATACCTTGTTTCTCTGCTAAAAGTTCAAAGGCACAGTAAAAATTGAATAAATCCTTTTGATATCAATTTCCCCCTTTGAAACTTTTCAAATTCCTTAAAGCCATTTGATAAGTTTCAACTCGATTTCTCTCTATAGTCGCATACATTCTCGCAAGATCACGATTGATTGGTCTACAAACACAACTAACAGCAAGACCAATAATTACTACAATTATAACTACAATTATGATGGTTTCCAGTATTCCAGCCAGCCATCCTCAGGGACCATCCTCCTATTCCTTGAAGAATTTTATTGAACTAATTAGTTTCAGAGGCCTTTTGGATAGCCTTGCTCTCTTCAGCAACTTGCCGCATTTTGTTGTTTTTGGTTCTCTATCCAATTTCAAATACCTACAAACCCTTTGTTGGCTAGTAATAGATCTAAGGCCAGTCCTATTTGAAGACTCCTTACTTTTTTCCTCCCCCAAAATAGTTATATTATCCCTTGGCAAAAATACCATCTCCTTGTTGCCTTCATCTCTCCTTCTCATGAAAATAGTGGGTGATATTTACCTTTGCTATTGTATTAGTCAGATTATCATACTGAATCACCATGGACAGATTTATAGGGATAATTCCCCAATGTTATATGCCTCATACTAATCAACAAGGAAGGCCTTGTTGATTATATGAAGGTTGGGGCCAGCCTTGGCTGTAGTGACCACGAGATTGTGGAGTTCAGTGTTGAATGAAGAGGTAGGACAGCAAGCAAGATTATGACCATGGAGTTCAGGTGAGCTAACTTTGGACTCTTTAGGGTTATTCTTGGAAGAATCCCATGGGAGCAGGCCCTGCAGGGAAGAGGGGTCTGAGAAAGTTGGTCTGTGTTCGAGGCTCACTTTCTCCAGGCTCAAGAATGATGCATCTCAATGAGAAAGAAGTTGGGCCAAGGGTGTAAGAAAACTCTGTGGATGAATAAAGAACTCCTGTCATTGCTCAAGTATAGGCAAAAAATTCACAGGAAATGCAAGCAAGGTCAGGCCACTTGGAGTGAATATAGGGAGGTGGTCAGGATAAGTAGAAATGAGACTAGAAAGGCCAAGGACCATCAAAGGCCAAGGCCCATCTAGAATTAAGTTTGGCCAAGGATGTCAAGGATAACAAAAAGGGCTCTTTCAAATACATAAATGACAAAAGGAAAGCAAAGGATAATGTGGGTCCATTAGTAAATGGAGAGGGAACCCTGATAACAGAGGATGCAAAGAAGGCAGAGGTATTGAATGCCTTCTTTGCATTGGCCTTCACTGATAAGACCACCCCTAAGGGATCTCTGACCCAGGAGACCAGGGTAAAGGAATGTTGGAAGGAAGACCTTCCCTTGGTCAAGGAGGATTGGGTCAGAGAACACCTAAACAAAATCAACATCCAGAAGTCCATGGACCTTGACAGAATGCATCCACTACTGCTGAGAGACCTGACAGACATCATAGCTAGGCCTTTCACAATCATCTTTGAGAGGTCATGGAGATCAGGAGAGGTGCCTGAGGACTGGAAGAAAGCAAATGTCACTCCAGTCTTCAAAAAGGGCAAGAAGGAGGACCCAGGGAGCTACTGGCCAGTCGGCCTCACCTCAATCCCTGGTAAAGGTGATGGAGCGCCTCATTCTGGAGGCCATCTCTATCCACATGGAAGACAAGATGATGATCAGGAGTAGTCAGCATGGGTTCACTAAAGATGAGTCATGTTTGACCAACCTGATTGCCTTCTATGAAGAAACAACTACCTGGATGGATGAGAACAGTGGATATTTGTGGGAATCGGCGGGAGACAGACACCATCCGATGATGATCAGTAAGTCTCGTTTATTCTCCAGCAAAGGGTTATATTTATAGCATGCCTAATTAGGCTCATGCATATTGCAAAAGCTAAGCTCCTAATTGGTCTACTAACTTCTTGCGAGTTCAGCCTGGCTGCAGTTTTTGTTTTCCCTGGTCCCACCGTCTAGTTCCCTTTTTTCTCACGCTCTTGTTTCTGTTTTACATTCTGCTGTTGTACAACAGCTGGGTCCAAGGACATACTGTCCTTGGGCCTGTATGTGCACGAGTGCAATCTTATCATGTCCTTTGCTCTTGAGCCAGTTTTCAGCTAGGCTCTCCACAGATAATGTCTACCTTGACTTCATCAAGGCTTTCAACACTGTCTCTCATGAAATCCTCATAGGCAAACTCAAGAAGTGTGTGTTGGATGAGTGGACAGTGAGGTGGATTGAGAACAGGCTGAGTGGCAGATCCCAGAGGATTGCAATCAGGGGTACAGGGTCTAGTTGTAGGCCTGTCACTAGTGATGTCCCCCAGGGTTCTATACTGGGCCTAGTATTGTTTAACTTGTTCATCAATGACTTCAATGAGGGAATAGAACACCTCCTCAGCAAGTTCACTGATGATACAAAATTGAGAGGAGTGGCCAATACTCCAGAGTGCTGTGCAGCCCTTCAAAAGGACCTTGATAGGTTGGAGAGATGGGCAGAGAAGAACTGTCTGTAATTCAACAAGGACAAATGCAGGGTCCTGCACCTGTGGAAGAATAACCCCATGCACCAGTACAGCCTAGGGACTGACCAGCTGGAAAGCAGCTCTGCAGAGAAGGACGTGGGTGTCCTGGTGGAAAACAAGCTGTTCATGAGTCAGAAGTGTGCCCTTGTGGCCAAGAAAGACAATGGAATCCTGGGCTGCATTAGGAAGAGCATTGCCAGCAGGTCTAGGGGGGTGATCCTGCCCCTCTGCTCAGCCCTGGTGAGGGTACATCTGGAGTATTGTGTCCAGTTCTGGGCTCCTCAGTATAAGAGAGACATGGAGTTCCTGAAGCTGGTCCAGTGGAGAGCTACTAAGTGCATGAAGGGTCTGGAGCATCTCTCTTACGGGGAAAGTGTGGCAGGACATCCCCCTACCACAGAAGACCTTATCTGCAGCTGGTGCAATAGCTCTGGACATTCTTTCCCCCACGTGAAGTGATGAGATAACCCAGGCCAGCCCTCTGGTGCCAGAAGTACAAACTCCCAATAAACAACTGGGCTGAGAACAGCTGTGGGGAGATAAGCTGGAAATTCCTGACTGAGAGACACTTTACTAAATATAAAAGCTACACAAAATTCCACCGAGGTAGAAGCCTCCTACACACACCCTGGAAATGTTCAGGGGACTTCTCCCATGAGTTCAGATGCAAATTCTGCAGATGCTTTCCCAGGGAATTGAGAGAAAGAATTCTATGTGTACCCCATCACCCATTTGATGGTAAGTTACATTGAATCCTAATCTATACTATTTCTTCGCTAGCTGTAATATAGGTACCTCTGTTGTGTACTGTATGTTATCTACTAGTGGTGTTTCTTTTGTTTATCCTGTGTAGTAAGTAATCTGTTTAAAGTCTTATGTCAGTTTTTCCTTGTGTCTATTCAATAAATAATTCATTTTGTAATAGACCTAATCAACCATTCTTAAGAACTTGCGAGCGAGAGCGATCTGGGGTGCAGGCTACCCCAAACAGAGCTACTACCAGGAATCTGAGTCAAAGGCAGGACTTGTTTAACCTCTCTATTCGTAACAGGCTGAGGGAGCTGGGCCTGTTCAGACTCGAGAATAGGTGGCTGAGAGGGGACATGATTAATAGGTATAAATATCTAAAGGGTGGGTGTCAAGAGGATGGAGCTAGGCTCTTCTCAATGGTTCCAACCAATAGAAAAAGAGGCAACAGGCAGAAACTGATGCACAGGAAGTTCCACCTGAATATGAGGAAGAACTTCTTTACTGTGTGGGTGACCACACACTGGAACAGATTGCCCAGAGAGGTTGTGGAGTCTCCCTCACTGGAGATATTCAAGAACTGTCTGGATGAAATCCTATACAGTGTGCTCTAGGATGACTCTGCTTGAGCAGGGAGGTTGGACCAGATGACCCACTGTGGTCCCTTCCAACCTGATCAATTCTGCAATATTAATATCCTTTAATATAAAAAAAGTACACTATAAGAAAATCAGCATGGCCATTGTGTGAATTGACACATGCAGGTAACCAGGGCGACCACAAAATCACAGCTGAAATGCAAAGAGTAGATTTATTTCATTACCTCACTAACTGAAGGGTTCTGAAACAATGCTGGGCTGCAGAGACACAAACAGGAATGCAGGCACCATCAGGTTTAGTCCATCCTAGCAGGTGGGGAGGAGGGGGAGGGAAGCACTGCCTGCCCCAATTTATCAAAGGGCCTTGCACACGTGCAATTTATCACCATGCTGTGATCTCTGAGCTTTTGAACTCTCTCAACAGGGGGCTCAAGCATGTCTCAGTGTTTTATCTCTACACAGGAATTCTACTTCTCTAAACAGAGGATAAACAGCAGTAGGCATAATAAATTGAGGTTTCTCACACTGATATTCTCCAGGCTTTAGCATTCCCAGCTGCAAGGTCACTTGAGAAAATTTACCATCCTCCTTGCTATTCTTCCACTTTTAACACTTTCCTCCCAATATTCCGCCCCCTCTCTCAAGACACCACTGATGCTGGAGCCAGAAGTGTAGGGCAGGGCAACCCTCAGAGGCACTTAATGAAGCATATAGGAAAAAGGAAATAAATGTATAATGCTCTGAGGTAAATGTTCCAGTCCTCCTGTCAAGGAATCAAATCCCTCAGCTAGCAAGGCACTGCTGATAGGTTGCCTTAGTTGATGTATGAAGTCCTGTTGATGTCAAATATTCCTCTCAATGCAGCTGATTCAGCAGTTGTGTTGAAACAGCACATGCCCATAAACTCGGAACAGCGTATGTGGTGTTGAGACAGGAGGTAGTTCATTAGCAACTGGACTGGCAAGGTTCCCAGGTGCAGTGCAGCCACTTCCACATTCCAGGCAACAATTGCCTTTGATGTCCAATCTAAACCCTAGGTGAAGGCACACCTCATGAGCTCTATATTTGCTACATGGAGAAGAAAAAGGAAAAAAGTTGCCACACACAAGTATTTACATAGTAATCCTGCAGAAATGTATCCAGACTATGTGCATGTCGTGTAAGTCTACAAAGCATGACAAGCTAACCTGTGATAAGGGAGGAAAATAGGAGTGTCATCTCCTTCCAGTAACGCATACACTGTTGCCCCAGCTCCTTCAGCTAAAATTACTCCAGGCCTGATAGCTTGAGATGGAGTGATTGCCCATACAGATTTGGTTTGGTTTGCACTTTTTCAGACTGAACTTCAATTTGATGGTGGGTTGGTGGTACCAATAAGAGTTCCAATGCTGTCCCCCCTACATAAGGCCCAGGTATTTGTCAAAGATACCTGAAATACAAGAATTTGAGAATCTGATATTAACAGAGGATGCAGCATATTTTGTGGGTTTAGCAAAGAGCAATCCTAACACTGTATCCACAGCAGTGAATACATATTGCCACTCCCTTGATGGGGCAAAGGATGAATGTATGCAACCTGCCAGCTAATCAAAGCCCACTGACCCCACTTTACTCTCCCTCAGGGCCAGTGAGGAGCTGCACAAAAAGCTGGGAGGAACCACAGCCAGGAGAGGTGACCTGAACTGGCCAAAGGGGTATTCCACACCATAGAACGTCATGCTCAGTATATAAACTGTGGTACTTACCCAGAATGGGGGCTGAGCACAGTTCAGGGACAGGGTTTGGCATTGGTCAGCAGGCAGTGAGCAATTATATTGTGCATCACTTGTTTTTCTTGGGTTTTATATCTTTATTATTATTATTATTATTATTATTATTATTATTATTATTATTATTATTATTACTTGTTTCAATTTTTAAACTGTTCATATGTCAACCTACAAGTTTTTCTTTTGATTCTTCTCCCCATTCCACCAGGATGGGGTGGTGGGGTGAGAAGGGTGAGTGAGTGGCTGTGTGGTGCTTAGTTGCTAGCTGGGCTTAAACCACGACAGTCCTTTTTTGACACCAAACATGGGGCTCCAAGGGTTGAGATAATTACAGATCTGACCAGAGCGTGTTAAAACAAATTTGTTAAAAGAACTCATTGTATTGGTTTAATAGTTACTGATTGCAATGTTGATTTATTTGCTCTCACAGCTGTCATGCTTGTTCTCAGGATCGTGTTCTCTAATACTGGTATTACATTACTTGCAGTATGTGTTTCCTGTGATGATGTTTATTGTCCTTGGGGCCTGGGCTAAGACTAACATTGTGGGGTATTCTGTAGTATTGGCTTATGATACAATAACATCACTGCCAGGAAACCAGTCTGGTCTATGTATTCAGTATTGTAGGCACCCCTGCACTTTGGGAGTCATCTACTGGGAAAGATTAATAATCACACATTTGGCCTTTTCTCCTTGGAGAGCCAACCTATGGGGGAGATACCTTCCTCCATCTTCCTTCCTTCTCCTCCAGGCTGATTACAGATTAAGAATTTTTAAGATTTTGAATATCACAGAATATTCTGAGTTGGAAGGGACTCACAAGGATCACTGAGTCCAACTCTTAAGTGAATGGCCCATGTGAGGATCTAACCCACAAACTTGGCATTATTAGGACCATGCTCTAACCAACTGAGCTAATCTCTGGGTCATTTCCTTTAAATACCCTTGAAACCAAGCTGGTCCTTTTGCTAGGAGGCAGTGTATTGCTGCATATGGTTCAGGTCTTGTTTAAGGTTAGATAAATAAGAACATCACCCAGAGATCTGCCCTAAAGCTGGATAGTTTGGAATGATGGGGTGTGTGGGATAGTATAGGCAAGTACCTAGGGAAGTGGGCACCTCCAATGGGTTTGAACCTCACCCCTGAACAAGCACAGAATCTGGAAAAACTAGTAAAATATTTTTAAAAGGTGTGCTGTTACCATGGCAATTCCAGAGCAACACAAATCACTGCAATGTGCTGGAGCCTGCCCCAGGTCTAGTGAGTCCTGTTCAATACTACACAGCACCCTTAGAGGGACCCTGGAATTAGCTCATTTGGTTAGAGCATGGTGCTAAGAACACCAAGGTTTTAGGTTCAGTCCCCATATGAGCCATTCACTTAAGTGTTGGACTCAGTGACCCTTATGGGTCCCTTCCAACTCAGAATATTCTGTGAATCTGTGAAAAGAAGGTCTCTGGATCTAAAAATAAGAAGACAGGCCCTGCAGCTACTCCAACCACCATGACAGACACTGCAGTGACTTCAACCCTTGTGACAGGCCCTGTGGCTACTTCAACCCAGGTGACAGACACTGCCACTAAACCAGAGAACCAACATGTGCTGGTGTCAGTTGCTCCTGTACAGAAACTGAAGAAATGTACATGAAAGCCACCTTGTACAGGAGGACCAGGAGGGTGAAGAGGATGAAGCAGCAGTACCACCACAAGGGTAATTTCCAGTGCCATTACCAAGGCCATCACAAGAGCCATCACAGGAGCAGGAGGAAGAAACAGAAGAGGTAACCACCACTCGATCCCTATCCTTGAGTAAGCTGTGGGAGATAGAAAAAGGTTTTAGCCATCATCCAGGTGAGCATATTACCATCTAGCTGCTCCGATGCTGGGCTAACAGTTTGGAATTGGAGGGTAAGGAGGCCAGGCAGCTGGGATCACTTGCTAAGGAACCAGTCATTGACATAGCAATGGGAAAAAAGACACAAGTCCTTAGCCTCTGGAGGCAACTCCTGTCAAGTATGAGGGAAAGGTATCCCTATAAGATATTCCATGTCACCCAGGCAAGTGGACTGCAATAGAGAAAGATAACCAATACCTGAGGGAATTAGTCATGCAAGAAATTATTTATTATGGCCTGAAGAATGTGCAATTACCCACAAATCCAGATGGAGTCCTGTGCCTTTGACCCATATGGCAGAAATTTGTACAGAGTGCACCAATGGTACATGCCAACCCATTGGCAACACTAATTTGGAAAGACAATGTGCCACCAACGGTGGTTTGTCACCTCTGGGAATATGAAGACAGTATTTCTTCCTGTTTCATTTCGGCTATGAAGAACTGTCACTGGCATTCCAACAATTCAGAAAGGATATGTTGTCTGTACAGGCCTGTATCTCAGCAACTGACAGCAGGCGTCCTTTTGCTCAAGAGAGAGGACATAGAAGGTACACACCACAGGGTACCCTGTGGTTTTACCTGTGGAACCACAGAGAGGACATGAAGTGGGATGGATAACCTACCTCAAGCCTAGAGGAATGGGTGCAGGAACTGCAATGAAAAACAACTGCAAATGGGGGGTTTGTCCAGGAAAGTTGCTGCTCCAGTCTCCAGTGGACAGTTTCCCAGGCATAATGGAAGGGCTGATTGTACTACTGACTATATACTTTGTTTGTTGTTTCCCCATTTTTTACCATAGTTTTCCAATTGACAAGGTTCCTGACCAGATAACCTTGCTGGAATAAACATTCTCACACCCTCATCAATTAGTGTGACTGACCAGATGTGGTTCTTTTGCCTGCCTCCCTTATAATTTGTCAGGTTTTTGTCCCTGTATATTCTTGTATAAGGCTTCCTCCTTTTCTTATTACCTTGGGGGTGGTGACCATGGCTGGCTGCTAGGTGCCCACCAAGTATTCTCACTCCACCTCCTCAGCAAGACAGGGGTAGAAAATATGATGAAAAAGCTTGTGGGTTGAGAAAAGGGCAGGGAGATCGCTCACCAATTGCCATCACAGGCAAAAGAGACTCTGCTCGGAGAGGGTTAATTTAATTTATTGTCACTTAATAACAGAGCAGGATAGTGAGAAATAAAAACAAAACTAAAAACACCTCTATCCCCCTTCTTCCCATGCTCAGCTTTGCTGTGGAGGATGGGCGGCAGGTGACTTTAGGTTTTGTCTTTGTTTCTCTCTCTCCTACTCTGTTATCAAATGTCAGTAAATCAAATTAATCTTCTCCAAGTATAGTCTGTTTTGCCCATGATAGTGTAGTAGTCACAGTCTCACTCTATGAGGGTTACCTGTCTTGTGGGTGTGTAGATATCATGACTGTGGGGTTCTCAAGATTCTGTAATGCACAAGGACATGGAAAACTGTGTATCTAAGAATTTCTTTATTACAGATTACTATAAACCTACTATTAGTAAAACCAAATATATATTGTATTTGGTCTAGTCGAGGTGGAGGTAATTTTCCCCACAGCAGCCCTTACAGTGCTGTGCTTTGTATTGGTAGCTAGAAAGGTGTTGATAACACACCAGTGTTTTGGCTACTGTTTGCGCACCAGTGTTATTGAGCCAGGGATTTCAAATATCAGAAGCCCACTACACTACAACTGAAAAAGAGATATTGGCAGCATATAAGGGGGTTCAAGTCACCTCAGAAGTTGTTGATACAGAAGCATATCCCCTCTTGGCACTATGATTGCCTGTGCTATGCTGGATGTTTAAAGGAAACATCCCCTCTACACATTATGCAACCAGTGCTACATGGAGTAAGTGGGTAGTGTTGATCACACAATGGGCTTGACTGGGGAACCCCACCCATCCAGGAATCCTAGAAGAGATCATGAACTGGCCAGAAGGCAGAGATTTTGGAGCATCGCCTGAGGAGGTGGCTTGTGCCCAAGAGGCACCACCATATAATGAGTTATCAGAAGATGAAAGGCAATATGCTCTGTTTACTGATGGATCATGCTGTGTGGTAGGAAACCATAGGAAGTAGAAAGCTGCTGTGTGAAGTACCACACAACAAGCTGTTGAGGCCACTGAAGGAGAAGGTGAGTCAAGCCAATTTGCTGAAGTGAAAGCCATTCCATTTGCCCTAAAGATTGCTAAACAAGAAAAGTGGCCTGTACTCTATGTCTACACTGACTCCTGGATGGTGGCTACAGCAATGGAAGAAGACTGATTGGCAACCCCAGGGGAAAATCCATCTGGGTTGCTGCACTGGGGCAGGATATTGCTGCATGGATAGAAAACATTACTCTAAAGGTGCATAATGTAGATGCTCACATGCCCAAAAGTCATGCCACTGAAGAACATCAGAACAATGAACAGGTAGACAAGGCTGCCAAAATTTAAATAGCTCAGGTGAACCTGGACTGGGAGCAAACAGGTGAGCTATTTATATCCTGATGGGCCCATAAAACATAGGGACATGTGGGGAGAGATGGAGCATACAGATGGACTTGAGATGGATGGGTGGGCCTGACCATGGAGGCCATCACACAGGTCACTAACGAATGTGAAATGTGCTGCCATCAAGCAAGGCCTGCAAGTAAAATTTTCCTGGAATAGAGGGTGGCAGCTTGATTTCCAGTATGGGTGAGGCCTGGTAAACTGACTACATTGGACCACTGCCAGGAACATGCCAAGGCAAGAACTACATATTCACCATGGTGGAAGCAACGGCTGGCTGGCTAGAAACATATCTTGTTAAACCATGCCATGTGGTTTAGAAATGGTACTTCCCAATTTTGTTCTCCCACCAAGACTCCAAACCATACTGCTGCTCACTTGCTTCCCCCCTTCCCACTATGGCAGGATGGAGTTGAGAATTGGAGGCACAAAAGGTGGAAATCACAGGTTGAGTGTGGCAGGACTGTCCTCCCCCTGTCTACCACAGATAGTTGGTGCATAAAGAGATAACCCGGGCTAAAAGGCCCAGCAAGGGGTCATCTCTAGCACCAAAAGGGCTCAGGCCTCATCTAAGAATCAACATCTTAGTCTGGAGAGCAGATGTGGGAAGAGATAAAAGAAATATTCTTGACTGAGAGACACTGTTTTACAAACTATAAAAGACAAACAAGTTATCACAGAGGCAGAAGCCTCCGACAAACACACCCTGGCAAGGGTTTGGGACTTCTCCCCAGAGTTTGGACGCAAATTCCGTGGTTACTTCCCTGGAGATTGAGGGAAAGGATCTCGATGTGTGCCTCACCAACAATTGGATGGTAAGATACACAGAATCCTAAGTTATATTATTTCTTCGCTAGCTGTAACATTAATAGATACCTTTAACCTCGCGCTGTATATATCTACTAGTAGTTTCTCTTTTTGTCCTTGTTCCTGTGTAGTATTAGTTTAAGTCTTATGTCTGTTAGTTTTGTGTCTATTAAATAAATAATTAATTCTATAATAGACCAAATCAGCCATTATTAAAGAACTTGTGAATGAGAGTGGGTTTTGGGGTGCTGGCTGCCTCAGTAAAGTTACTGTCTACTGCCAGAGGCCTGAGAAAAAGGCAAGGGCTTATCTAAACCCCCACATCCATTCGCAACACTGAAATAAGAGCAATTTACTGGAAACAGCAATGATATAAGAAAACAAACAGTAACAGCAACAATACGATTCAAAGAAATTGACTTCACAGCGTAATACTGTTTAAAAAGCATTCCTTTATTACAGTGCTGGGGCCATGCCGGGGTGTCCCTCCATGGCACATCCGTCTCAACAGCTTTATTGCGAGTTTATATATCCTTTACACTACGAGACTTCCTGAATTCCCCCCCTAAGTCCTGCCCACTCCATACGTCATCCACACGTACTGTCCGTTGTCCGGAACCACAGCTCATTTTGGGGGTCGTTTCCGTGTTGTGGCTCTTAATGAGTGCTCAGTTCACATATGCTGACAAGGGTCTCTTACTGTTATGAGGCTCTGGCATTCCTCTTTAGGTAGGCACTGTCCTAGCTCCCTCTTATCTAAGCAGTTCCTCCTGTTCTCCTTGTTTTAGTGTTCCAGAGGGCTATGGGTCTTTGTAACTGCACCACAGATAGGTAGTTTTCGCTTATCTTCACGGCCCCTTGTTATCTTTGTCCTCAAGCAGTTTCCTGTTGCAGTTATAGTTAAACAGCTAAGTAAAAATATTAAATTTATATCTATGAAGTTACAGAGTTTAAACAGAATCTACAAAATTTATCAAAACTACAAAATTCTTTGTATAGCTCCTTTCAAATATTAGTTACAAAAGGTATA
The DNA here is from genome assembly GCA_013398275.1 of Promerops cafer. Classification (NCBI taxonomy): domain Eukaryota; kingdom Metazoa; phylum Chordata; class Aves; order Passeriformes; family Nectariniidae; genus Promerops; species Promerops cafer. Next base: position 1,549 of record VZSE01007186.1, on the reverse strand, counting down.
AGACTAAGAAATTATTTACACAGAAAGCCCATGACAAATACCAATTGACCGGCTCTTCCCCACCAGGCTGAACCTGTCTTCTCCCCCATAGGGACACCTATTGGGTAAGAATCATACTCGATGCATGCTGAATATTTTATTGGGGATTAGAGCTTGTCTGTATATTGCTTTGAGTACATTTTTGCAGTCAGACACTATCACTGACAATTTTTGAATCTTAACCTGTCACAATTTTATATTAATAAAGAGTGTTATTCCATAAACTGTTAGTGTGAGTTCTTCATGGGTGCTAGCAGTCGTCAGCAGTGGGGAACATACTCAGATAAAGGGCAAGACCCACTGAGGGGTCAAAGTGTGAAGACCTGCTGAGGAGTCTCCCTTGTGCTGTCAGTGTATTTCCCTGAATAAATCAAACTACCCTCTGATCCAGCAGGACAGCTCAGTGAAAGGTCCCCCTAATGGGACACTGTCAGACTGGTCAGGCACAGGGCCTTTGTTGGGGTAACAGGTGTTGGTGTAAGGAAAGAGTTAAACAGAGAGCGCCAGCAGCAGTGCATCTCTGGACAGTGTGTACCTGAGACAGAACTGGACAAACAAGTTTCTACTTCCATGTCAACATAGAACTGTACACTCTTCACATTCCTTTACCATGGCTTTGGAGAGAGCAATGGAAAATGTCAAGAGGACAGATTTATTGTAGAACTATGATTACGTCTCTAAGCTGTAACCAAAAAAAAAGCTCTTAGGAGTAAAGATATATATACTGATGCTTCTGAATAAAATCTCAGATTCACTGTCTCTCTGCTGGTGGGTCTCGTCCCTTCATGTATCTCAAATGGCGCCCAATTCTGCGGGCTTACAACTGCTATGGTGATCCAGTCTTGTGATATACTCCAGCTGAACCATCCAGTTGTGCCTGAAAGATCACCGAGGAGCTCCTCTCATTGCGGCTATAGAACCAGGTTAGCTAAGCGAATGGCTGGGTAGTCATTTTTCTTTTAATTATGGGGCAAAGCACAACCAAATCTCAAAGACTCCATAAAGAGTCTCTGTTGCACATTACCAAGGAGCAAGGATTTAAAGTAATACCTCAGAAACTTATATCCTTACTCATTTGGATTTGATAAAACTGCCCCTGGTACCCTTCTGATGGTTCTTATGAATTTAGTCATTGGCAAAAAGTCAGGGAATGCTTACAAACTCGTCAGGTTACTCACCATGATGTTCATCCCAACGATATTGTGACTTGGCATGTCATCTATTCTGCCATGCAACAATTTAAGGAAGTGGACCACGTCCCCTCGGATGCACTACTGTCCTCTCCTTCTGAGAAGGATGATTCGGAACGCCAAGACCTGCTTGATCCAGGGCCAGTCGATCCTGACCAAGAACCAGATTTATACCCTCCTCTGACCCCAATACACGTTATGGCAGCCACCACTCCAAGCGCGGAAGAAATATTACAGACAGTATGCCAAAAGGCAGCTGCAATAATTTCACTCACTCATCCTCCTCCCTAGGCCACATCTCACCTTGCTAATGATTATGA